>PVKS010024230.1:0-31315 GCA_004027875.1 Aplodontia rufa
CTAAGCACCGGCAAGGTGCTCTGTGCTTTGTAATCGCTGGAACCATATACGAGCCCCAGAGAAAGGAGGTGACCCCTTGCTCCCTTAGGGAATGACTGTCCACATCCTAGCTGGCATCCAGAGCTTCCTGGGACAGCCTTGGCTCTGAGAACCTGGGTGTTGGGAGCCAGGGATTTCCTGTAGGAAGGCCAATGACAGAGCCACTTGGGAGCATCCAAACCCCACTGCTGCCCAGGCCCACGCGGGGGATGACACTGAAGGCTCCCCCTGCTATGCGCCTGCAGCCTCTGTGGTTCCCAAGCCCTCACCTGTGACTGCTGGTGGAGGGGGTCCTACAGGTGTCCTGGTCCTTGCACTGGGGGCAAGTAACCACACAGGTGATTTGGATTGGGCTCCTGGGAGCAAGGTGGACATGGTGACTCATGAGGCAGCTTTGGTGGAGGCCTGGCAGTGTTCTGAAGTCCAATTACAGACCTGAGCCAGGGCAAAGCTCGGGGCTCCCAGGGCCCCCTTTCCTGCCACTGCTCTAATCTTGGTTGTTACCCTCTCCTTCACTTTCCTGTGGACTCCTCTGACATCTTCCTGTGCTGGACGGTCCCAGTCCAGGGAAAATTTCCTTGCAGTGGCATTGCTCAGTCCAACAGCAGCCAGTCTGAGTTGGCATTTGACATATGACCTGGACCCTAGGACAATGCGGTGGGCGAACCTCCAGGGAGACCCTGCCCAGCTTTGTCAGGTAGGATTTGGCACTGACGGTGTGAGGGCAGGTGGCCTTTTTTCCTGCGTGACCTTACCGGATATTACCTGGCAAGTGATTGAAGGCACTATCGTCTCCTGTCGACCTTGACTTCACCTGATGAGAGTGTGAGAGACTGATGCCAGAGGCCACACGGGACCTTGCTGGTTCTGGGAAGGAGCAGAGAGCTTTCTCAAAACCAAACCAGACGTTTGCCTGTCTCATGAGCCCTGCCTGAGCTGGGCACTGACTCAGCACCTCCTACCTCAGCAACAGGAACTCACCAAAGGCCTCAGTTTTCGGCAGAGGCCATGGGTGCTCGGCCTGCTCAGGGCACCTGGTTCCCATCATATATGTTTCTTTTTTCTTTTTTTTTCCTCTTTATTTAAATTTGTTTACTTACTTCTTTAACAAGTCATCATCCCTTTATAAGTGACTACCACATTGTGCATGTTCAGGGAGCATGGGAAAAGGAAAACCTTATCAAATAGGAGTAAGCATGCGTGAAAGCTGTCCTCCACCTGGGGCCCAGTCACATGGACACGTGGCCTTCCCAGCCCTTCTTGTAGAGCTGGGTGTCATCCCAGGTGATGTCCAGCTCAGAGTTCGCCAGGAAGGCCTCAGGAGGCCTAGCGATGATCTTCTCTTCTCATCTGCTGTGAGGGGCGAATTTCTAACAGCTCATTGAAATACTCCGCTGCTTCGACTTAGTGGCCCGGGACCAGGCTGAGGCAAGCAACAAACTGCCTTGGGCATCAAGTCCAGGGGCACGGGGACACTCTGCCTTCCAGAAAATGACATTTTCATGCTGTAGTTTAGGAAACCAAACTGATTGCCAAACACGCCCCGACTGACAGCACTGTTAGCGGCTCCTGCTCTGCAATCACACAGCGCAGTCCCGTGGGCTCCCACCCTGTGTGAGCGTTGGCGCTCGCCCTGGCATTTTGCACTAACATTGTCTCCTAGGTGCCGCTCTGTGCAGGGCTCCGTGTCAGGATTGGAGCTTTAGGGAACCTTGTATGTGCAGGAAGGCGAGAGCCTCCCGTCCTGGCTGAGGTTCCTGCCCAGCTCAGAAGCTCTGCCCTGGCTCTGGAAGCCTGGCTCCTACTGTTCCTTGGGCCTGGGCTCTAATGCTCCCTTCCTGGAGAGACTCTGTCTCCAGGGAAGGACTGCATTGCAATGGCTCTGCGTCAGCTCCTCCGGCCACCCTCAGCACCTATAGTGACCCAACTCCTCATCGCACCTCCGTCACCTGCTCCCTCCCTTGACTGACAGTCATGAATGTGGGCACTGGACCTCTCACCTTCCCATTGTGTCCCTTGTGCCTGGAGAGGGTCTCACATGCAGTAGGTGCTCAGGAAATGTTTGCTGAGCCCTCTCTGTTTTCACTTGAGACTTGACATTATCCCTTAGCACATGCATGCTACGCGGGTGTGGGGGCTCCAGGAGTCCCTGACCGGGAACAGTGCTCTTGGTCCAGTGTGGCCTCTTCATGGGGATACTCCCAGTTTTGCTCTGATGAGAGAGGTCACTGTGGCGATGCCATCAGGTGCAGAGGCCATAGTTACTTCTACAAGCAGGTGGCAGTAAGTACACCCTCCTCCCAGGAGCCTGTGCAGTGGGAGAGGTGGCCTTTGTAGGTGGGCATCAGTCTTTCATCTTTGCATTCATCCATCCATTCCTTTACCCATTTATTCATTGGGAGACATCATTAACACAATTATTCACCAATCCATCTATCGATCTCTCTATGCATTCTTTCATTCACTTACTTTATTTATTTTTTAAAGAGAGAGGGACAGTGAAACACAGAGGGAGAGGGAGGGAGAGAGAGAGGGAATCAATTTTTTAATTTAGTTTTTTTATGTGACTTTTCATTGTGCTGACAACTTTTTCCAAAAGTGTGGAGAACTCCAAAGGCATATCTGGAGTCTGCGTAAATTGTTCCCTTTTCCTTTTAGAAACTTAAAGGCTTGATTAAGAGCAAATACTTCACAGGTCTGGGCAGACCGCCCTTTGGGTAGCCTTCTGAAAACTCTTAGTTCTAGTTGTCCTAAGACATTTAGTAGGGCAATAGTGGCCTCAGTTACACTTTCCTTCTCATCTGCAGAGGTTAATAAATCATCTACAAGTTGGAGAAGTTTAGTTTGTAGTGGGTTCTCAAATCCCTTTAGCACCTGTTCCAGAATTTGTCCATATAAGCTGGGTGATTCTGTAAACCTCTGGGGAAGGACAGTCCATCGATACTGTTGTTTCTTCCCAGTTTGAGGATTTTTTCCATTCAAAGACAAACAAATCTCTACTATCATCAGTTAGGGGACATGCCCAGAAAGTATCCTTTAAATCTACAACACTATACCACCAGTGATTATGGGGTGTTTTGCTAAGAAGAATGTAGGGACTGGGGATAACAGGGTGTCTATCCTGAGAAATTTGACTTTTTGCTCTTAAGTCTTAGACAAGTCTGTAAGATCCACCTGGTCTCCTTACCGGTAACACTGGAGAATTATGAGGATGCGTACAGGGTTCGAGGAGGCCGTCCTTATGTAACCCTCCACAATAGGTTGCAACCCTAGTCTCCCTTCAAGAGGGTTCAGGTGTTTTCTCCCTTGGGTTCTCCCTTGCTTTTTAGTTTAACATGTATTGGTGTCACCTGTATTTTTCCTTGACTGCCTTCTTTTGGCCAAACTTGGGGATGAATCTTTTCTTCTTCTTTAACAGTTAGAAGGTTAAGGGAAATTTGAATTTCCCTTTCATTGATTTTTAATTCTACTCCAAGTTCACACATTAAGTCTCAACCCAAAAGACTGGTCCCTGCTGCAGGCACAAGGAGGAATTCTATTCGGTGATGCCTGTCTTGGTGTCTTGAGCATCTTGAGTCTTCTTAAATCTGGGGATTTTAAAATCTTCTCCCTTTATTACTGACACTAGTAGCTTTTTATCAGACAGTTGTGTCTGTGTGGGTTGATACCCTAAAGAACATCGAGCCACCCCAGAGTCAATTAAAAACATTACTTCTTCCCTTTTGGGTCCCACCTCCAAATTTATCAAGGGCTCTTGGTAGGACCTGTTTATAGAAAAGAGCCCCTGATCTTCCCAGTCCTTATCGAAGCACATGCGGGATGTTACCTTTTTTTCTCTTACCCATTCAGGACATTCTCTCTTGAAATGTCCCTCTTCCCCACACTTACAGCATTTACTCCTGTTTTCTCACTTCTGTGCTTCCTTGGCTTGTGGCCCCCTAGCATATCTTGGTTGAGACCCTCTCTGTCCTCTGTTTCTAAGGCTAAGGTTAATCACTGAGTTACTGATTCCATAGTGGAAAACAAACATTTGGTATATTGTCCCTGTTCCTGTTCATCCCTCCGTGTGTGTGTGTGTGTGTGTGTGTGTGTGTGTGTCTGTGTGTTCTGTCAATAATTCTTCTGGATGTTTATCTGTCCAACCTCATAGTTTTTGTAATTTTCTAGCTATATCAGGCCGCCTATTAGTTATGAAGTATACCTCTAACATTTCTTGCCCTAAGGCATCGTGAGTATTTAACCCAGAATACTTCCTCATTTGTTCCTCTAATCTACTTAAAAATTCCGTTGGCCCTTCATCTCTCCCTTGGCTTTTACCTTAAAAGCTTTGACTGCCCCTTTTATCTCCTTTATAATTAAATCTCTGAGGTCTCTCATTTGTCCCCTGTGTACCTCACTGTCATCATTCCAGTGTGGCTCTCCAACTGGATATTTTAGCTCAGCCGGTGGAGCTCCAGATCCAGCTGGGTGTTCATGCTCCCAGGTCCTCATTGCTGATCCCCTAACCATTGCCCTTTCTTCTTTAGAGAATAAACTATTTAAATAGACACGAGTTCAGACCATGTGTAGAGTGCAGGCCGAGAAAGTTTTCTAATTGTTCGGCTACCCCATGTGGGTCCTCTAAAAAGGTTTTGATTCCCGCTTTAAGTATCTTAACTCTGAGCTAGGGAGAGGGGCATTTACAAATCCAGCGACCTCTTCTCCTAGAGGAACCCCACGTAAAGGATAAAAGGTGCAGGGGGAAGACAGGGAATGGCATATTTTTCTCCCTATGGAAAAGGGAGGTTTTGGATAGTGTTTGCCTTGCTTTAATTCTCTTTTCTAATCTAGGTAGGGAAGGGTTTGAAATTGGAGAAGGGACAAAATCTGCTGCAGTCAGCTTCGGTTCCTCCTCACCCTTCATTGGAACATTCCTGGGAGTGGGAGATGGGTTTTGCCTCTCAGTTGAATTAGAAGTAGATGGTGGGGGAACACAACTTAGGGGGTCCCATCGATTTCATTTTGATTTAATTTTTCTTCTTCTGTTTCCTTGTTTTACTTTAGGTCCCTCATTGCACCGAGGGCATGTTCTATTTCTTCCTGCTTCTTAGGGTCTTTATCAATTACATATTCTAGGAATAATTGGCATATCAATCCTCATTTGCCCCAAAGCTTGGCCAGCACATTGATGGATTTAGGATACGTTCTTGAGTCCAAGTAAAGCAACAATACCTTATCATCTTTGATTTTGCCTTCATTTTTGTCTTAGTATTGGGACAAAGGACTATATATGGGAATTTCTGTGTCTTTTCCCTGCCTGCATCTGGCTTTTCTACAGCAGAACTTTTGTTTCCCATCCTGTTTTCTCTCGGCGTATGATTCTGGGTTTCTGAGATCATGAAAAATAGCCTAGTTGTTTTCTTTACTCTAACAACCTCTTAGTTACCCGGAGCTGCTACTCCCATTTCTACCGTACCCTTCCCGGTGGCGGGCACTGTGTATTTAGAGTTTGCACACTCGTCCCATGGCCCAGGCACATCTCAGACCCGCTCAAATCAAACCCCATGGGGGGTTTCTACCACCAAGGAAGCATATATCCTGGTCCTCCCTCGAGTGAAGAAAGGTTTTTCCTACTTTGCTTCTGTGCAAAACTATTTGTTTCTAGGTTCTGGCTGGCTCGTGCCCCTCCCTGCATAGCTCACCCGCCTTTGACCTCAAGTCCCCTGTCAGCCTTGGGAGTCATAGTCACTCCCCACCCTCAAGGTCACCCTAAGGAGACAGTGGGTCACGTCTCTCCCCTTGGGACAAGGGAGCCCCACGACCACCAGGCAACTTGGAGAGCCCCACCCCTGGTGCCAAATTGTTAGAAATGCAATCAAACACTTGGTCTGATGCAGGGGAGCAAGGCAGAAATTTTACTTTGGTCGAAGGGTGAAAAGAAAAGTGCTCACACAATCAGGAAAATCAGGGGTTTTATCCACATGCGAGGAGATGATGCCCTTCACTGTGATTGGAGAAGGGGTTTTATCTCCACCTGCGGAGATGCTGGCCTGGACTTTGATTGGAAAAGCGGCTTCATTGCCCATGTGAGGAGATGCTGCCCTTCACTGTGATTGGAGAAGGGGTTTTATCTCCATTTGCAGAGATGCTGCCCACCTCTGTTTGGAGAAGGGGTTTCATCCCCCAGGTTAGGGAACCTGCCCTTCGCTATGATTGGAGAAGGGGTTTTATCCCCAGGTGAGGAGATTCTGCCCTTCACTCTGATTGGAGAAGGGGTTTTATCTCCACCTGTGGAGATGCTGGCCTGGACTTTGATTGGAAAAGGGGCTTCATTCTCTAGGTAAGGAGATGCTGCCCTTCTCCCTGATTTGAGAAGGGATTTTATCCCTCATGTTAGGCAATGCTGCCCGCTTCACTCTGATTGGAGAAGGGGTTTTATCTCCACCTGCGGAGATGCTGGCCTGGACTTTGATTGGAAAAGCGGCTTCATTGCCCATGTGAGGAGATGCTGCCCTCGGTCTGATTGGAGATGGGGTTTTCCCCCCATATGAGGAGATTCTGCCCTTCACTCTGATTGGAGAAGTGGTTTTATCTCCACCTGCAGAGATGCTGGCCTTGGATTTGGTTGAAGAAGGGGCTTCATCCACCAGGTGAGGAGATGTTGCCCTTCACTCTGATTTCAGAAGGAGTTTTATCCCTCATGTGAGGCAATGCTACCCTTTGCTCTGATTGGAGAAGGGTTTTTCCCCCCATGTGAGGAGATTCTACCCTTTACTCTGATTAGAGAAGTGGTTTTAACCCCATGTGAGGCAATGCTGTACTTCACTCTGTTTGGAGAAGGGGTTTTAACCCCCAGGTGAGGAGATGCTGCCGTTTGCTCTGATTGGGGAAGGGGTTTTATCCCCGAGGAGAGGCAATGCTGCCCTTCATCTGATTGGAGGGGGAGTTTTATCTCCACATGCAGAGAAGCTGCCCCTCCCTCTGATTGGAGTAGGGACTTTATCCCCATGTGAGGAGATGCTTCCCTTCGCTCTGATTGGAGAAGGGGTTTTATCCCCAGGTGAGGAGAAGCTGCCTTCGCTCAGTTTGGAGAAGGGTTTCAACCCCCAGGTGAGGGATGCTTCCCTTCGCTCTGATTGGAGAGGGGTTTTATCCCCTCATGGTGCAAGGCTGCCCTTCTCTCTGATTGGATAAGGGATTTTATCCCCACATGAGGCAATGCTGCCTTGCACTCTGATAGGACAAGAGGTTTTTCCCCCCATGTGAGGAGATGCTTCCCTTCGCTCTGATTGGAGAAGGGGTTTTATCCCCATGTGAGGAGTTGCTGCCTTTCACGCTGATTGGAGAAGCCCAATGCACAATCTACGTGGTTGGCTAAGGTAAGGAAAAGGGAGATACAAATGGGAAAGAGGTGGTGACAGTTGCTAGAAAGAGGTTGACAGGTGTCTGTTGAGGTCATTGGAAGAGATGAGCGGCTATGGGATGGGGTGGGAAAGAGGTGGGCATACACAGGGGAGGCACATATTCTCTTAAAGGGGCAGGGATCTAAAAATGGAGGCAGTCTATATATACTGCATTTTGTCAAAGTCTTTAACTTAGAAAAGGAAAACACAAATCTGCCATCCTCCCTTCTCTTCCCACTCAGAGTCACCTGCCCATCCTGTCTGTCTCATAATGATCCTAACCTATGCATTGCCCTCAGCTCTGCACGACCCAGTTTCACTTCTCTTCTAGCAACTCATTACCCATTCCAACTCTCATCTTGGTTTTGTCTTCTACCTGCACCACAGGGACCTTTAAAATACAGTTTAGAGGTCTTTGATGCTGGATTCAACATGTCCAGGACCCTGAATGAGTCCCAAACTCCTCTCCCATGTGAGAAGCCCTGACATGGCAAGGCCCATGACCTCTGAACTGTCATCCACTCTGGTGCCCTCTCTCTGCAGCAGCTCTGTGCAATGCTAACTGCATCCAAGCCATGCTCGTCCCAGCCAGCCTACAACCCTGGCTGCTGCTTCAGCCTCAGCGGAGGTTCCCAGACCTTTGCTGTGCATGCTGGCTTCCCTCGTTCTTCCCCTTCTCAAAATTGCATCCCCCAAATCTGGTCTGAGTTGAGCACCCAACCCAGCTGAGATCCATCAGTGCAGCTGCTCTGTCTCTGCTCTCACCTCCCTTCCCCCACAGTTTGATGCCACTGTCCCCAACCTCACAGTCTCCTCCCAACTCTGGCATTAGCTGGTGTGGTTTAGAAAGCCCTGATGTCTGATTTCCACCGCAGAGGTCCTGATGGAGTGGGTTGGGGTCAGCCTGAGCACAGGATTTGCATAAATTCCCACTGCTTTTGTGTGGGGACAGCTGCAGGTGAGACGGGTGGAGTTAGAGGTGGCTTTGACAGATTCTGTCTGGACTGGGCCACGACCGCCAGGCACTCATATTAGTGGTGCTGCTTCTAGAAATGTCTATGCTGTCACTGGATTGAGAGGTGATGGTGGAGTTGGGTCCTTGGGTGTCCTTGTGTAGGGCTGGGCATTCCCAGTGGCAGACACAGAAGCACACAAGGACACAGAGGCACAGTGCTATCTGCAGGGTCATCACACAGTGAGGGGACGGGAAGAGGAGGGCGGGTGCAGGCCCACAGAGGGGAGGGCACACAGGCTTTTCTGATTCCCCCCACATATTATGCTCAATGCTGCTTCTTAGGATGGGGTGGGGGTCACCATGGTGAGATCTTCGTTCACATGTCCCCACAAATCTTCAGGAGACTGTGCCGGGGCTCTTTGTGTCATGTGCACCTCTGGGTCAATTCCTGCCTGGGGCCTTTTACATTTAGTCCCCTCACCCACACTTTCCTTCTCCTGTCCCTGCGTAACTCTAGCTAACAGCCTGTGTTAACAAAATGTCCCATGCAGCAATCTTATTTTGTAATTCATATAAATACATGAAATCACTCTATTCCTGGGGAGGCACACTTAACACCTTCTCTAGGCTTAACTTTATCTGTTCCAAATCACCAAGCCTTTGTGTCTCAGTTCCCCTGCTGTAAAATTGAGTACCGTGGAAGAGGAGAAACAGGTTCCAGGGGACAGGGGACTGGATACAGGGGATGTTCACACAAACACAGGCACAGCCCCAATCAAAGCACTGCCTCAGGGAGCCCAGGGACAGCTGGATCACTGTGGAGGACACAGCTATTTAGCTGATGAACTGGAGGGATACACTGTGACGGCATGCATCGACTGGTTCCAAATTGAGTGAAAACCTTTCAAAGATCATGTGCTCATCAATTCTTTTTTGGTTTGTTCTTGTCATGAAAACTTTTTATTTCTCCCTTGATTTTGAAACTGAGTTTTGATGGGCATAGTATCCATGGCTGACAGCTGTTTTCTTTCAGTGTTTGGAATATCTCCCTCCAAGCCATTCTTGCTTTGAGGGTCTGAGGTGAGAAATCCGACATGATCTTACTGGTTTGTTTCCAAATGTGGCATGGTGCTTCTCTCTTGCAGCTGTTAATATTGTTTCCTTGTTTTTGCTGTTACACAGTTTGAACATGATGTGTCTTGGCTAATTTCTTGATTGATTAGGTCTATTTGGAGTCCTGAATGCCTCCTGTATGTGCACGTCTATCTCATTTCTAATATGAGATATTTTCTGTAATTATCTCATTAAGGATATTCTTTATGCCTTTAGCCTGTATCTTCATTTTCTCCTAAATCAATGACTCTCAGGTTTGATCTTTTAATGTCATCCAGAGCTCTCCAATATTTTCATCATGTTCCTTGAGTTTTTTTCTTTACTGTCTTCTGTGAGTTCAAACTCATTTCACCTCTCTTCAACGTCAGAGATTCTTTCTTCAATAGCTGTTGCTCTATTTTCTACAGATTGCAACTTGTTATTAAAATCTTCAAATGAGCTTTTATTTGGTTGATTGTATCTTTCATTTGTAGGAGTTCTGTTACTTTTTTCACTATATTTATTTCTTTGATAAATTGTCCTTTCATCTCCTGTAGTTGAGCTCTTAGTTGTGCTCTTAGGCTCTTTTAATTGTTTTCTTATTTCCTTCTTTAAAATTTTTCTAGTTCTTTGATCATTTTTGTGATCGTAATGTTGTTGTTTTTCTCTTGATTTTCCTCCCACCCTCTATCAGTGGACCCTTTTGTTGGGTGAGTGTGGATTTGGGAGGAGATTTGTATGCCTGTTCCTCATTTTCTGGAGGTCTTCTCACACCTTAAAGAGGATTCTTTTTCTTCTTATTTTGTGTGTAAGCTAATGTGGGTGATTGTCATTCTGAGGATTTTTCACTGAATTTGACATCTGGGTTGGACCACAGGGTTTGCCCTGAGGTCTATCTGGTTGTTCGTTTTTGGGTCCTTGCTGCTGGATTGGGTTGTGGCATTGTTAGGAAAGTTGAGTTCAGCAGCCAAATTCCTAATATGCAAAGTGTTAGGATCCCTTAAGATTTCCATATGAACAATCAATGCTTACAATACACAGCATTAAATTGGTTACTTAATACAAACTATATAAATTACAATGTTAAATTCCACCTATGATAGTGTTAGCAATTACCTTTGGTGACAATGGTATTACAGCCTATGTCAGGCTTCAAACCATAGTTATTGATTTTGACATTCATAGTGGTAATGGATTTTCATTACCACTATGGTTTCTCATTAATGATGGGGAGCCAAACTGTATAAACTATTTAGAGCAAAGAGGTGATAAGCTTACAGGTGCCTGAAAGAGAAGGGAATGTAGGGGAAGATAGAGAGCAGGTCATAATATCCAAGCGAAAGCAGAGAGAAAGTAGAGGAGGTGTAGGACTTGCTGGTTAAAAAAAAAAAAAAAAAGAAGAAGTAGAAGGAGAAGAGACAGAGATACCAAAGTAGAAGAAGGGTGAAAGAGATTGGGTGAAACCCTAAGAAAGGGTAGAAGGGGATTGGAGCAGCAGCTCACTGGTTTCGGTGCTTGCCTGGCTTGCATGAGTATGAGAGTTCACACCCCAGCACCACGTGCATGACAAAGTGTCCAAGGAATGAAAGTCACATGAAAAACTAAATAAAGATTGCTTCTCTCTCTCTCTTTTTTTTTTTTTAAAGAAAGGATACAAGGAAGTAGAAGAAAACTTTGCAACTGGAATACAAAAACTAAATGCACTGATCAAAATCCCAACCCTCAGCAGGCAGGGCAAAGATAACTATTTATGTAGAAGAAAAAGCTTGGGAATGAAGACAGAAACGAAAAGAGAAAAGAGAGAAGAAACAGGAAAAAAAGAGAAAAAGAAAAATAAAGTGAAAAAACAACAAAAATCAAAGCAAAACAGAAACGAGCTAGTATATTTATATGCCCATGAACCAATAAATTTCCCCAAATGGCACACAAGTGCACATCAAAAGCAGAAAAAAATTCTTAATGTGAAGTTGGAGCTGTGATTCACCTAGGTTGTCTCAAAGCAGATATTCACTATCCTCCTGAGTTGGGAGGGTCTCTCAGCCTGGAATTACGGGATCTCACCTAGAAGACCGGTGTGTAACTCAGACTCCTGGGTTTTGCTGGGTGGAGACTGTCCTGAAGAGATCTGCTTAATGAATGCCCCTAGGACTGGCCTTTGCCATCCTCCCTCCCCAGGAGGATCTGAAACTCAAGAGACATCCTCGATTCTATATGCAAGGGGTTGAATGCAAAGCAATGCTCCTTCTGCTGGTTACATAACAGTTCCTCCAGATTTTCTGTGCTCAGACCGTTTGCTCTTCTGTGCTCTTGTCCCACCATAGCCTTCCAACAAGGGAGAGGAGGGAGACAGGGCTAAGCTAGGCTCCCCTGCACTCCACCAACCCAAATCCCCCTAAGCCTAGTGAAGTCTGAGCCTGTCCACACCTGCAGTAATAGGTGCAGCTTCTGGACCCTGAATGGCTCCTACCAGAATCATGGGGTAGCACACGCTGAGTTGCTGACTCCCTCCCACCAGACAGTCTGTTCAAAAGGACTCCTTCCCCTGCTCCTTACAGGGAGCTGTCAGACACTGCTCTGCCCTTACGCAGTGGAGGTGCAGCTGGGGAGCCCCAGTTGGGCCCAATGCAGTGTTCCTTTATAGAACTTAGCTCCTCCACAGCAGATTCCACCACAAGTTATGGTTCAGCTCCTTCCCAACTCCCAGGCTGATAGAGAGCAACAGCAGTTGCAGCTGCTCGGTCCTGGCTGGGATGGATAAAATGCCTCCTTCTCACTTACTATACCCAAATCTCTGATTCTCCAAAAATCTCCCACTGACTAGTGCTGTGCTCCAGCGATGATTTTCCCCTACACGAATCTTGCTGCAAGGCAGCTCTCCTGGTCTTTTTTTGTCCTATCATGGAGCCAAACAAGGAGCAGCCTTCCTGCACTTTTCCATCTTGGAATCTCCCACATGATCTTTTTAAGAGACAGAAATTTATGAAGGGATCACCAGAATCTGTTAACATTTCAGCTAATGGGCAAGAAAAAGATTAGGGAAACCCAAACAATAGGAAACAATTTCAGCATAGTTGTGCTAATCTAGGTGAAAGAACAAGAATAGAAGTCCAAACTGCTGAGCAAGTAGGAGAAGGAAAGCAAACATGGTTGAAATATGTCACAGGAGGAAACTCAAGGCAGCAACTGGTTTTGGCATTATGAAGGTAACAGCCAGTTTTTGTTATGGGGGACTCCAATAATAGTCCTGTGGATAAACCAGTCTAGATCCTACCAAGTCAAACAGAAGTCCCTCATTCACTTGGTGGGTGTCAGAGGGAGCCCATGTCCTCTCACACCTAATGATATCAGTTCTGGCAAGAAAGCTCCAACATGCATTCCTGCCATCCTAAGGTAGGATGCCTTTAGCCAGGCAGGTCCCAAAGAAGCACTGCTGACTGAGATAAAAGGGAAAGAGACTGAGTCACATTGTTCAATCAATTTCTTGGCCTTGCAGAAGCCACACAGGTATAAGACCTACCAGTGGCGAATCCTGTGAGGCGCAGCACTGGAAAGACACTGAAGTACAGGACCTGAGTGTTGATTTGTTATGCTTCTTGTAGATAGAGGCAGTGGTAGAAACGAGAGGGGATAGAATTTCTCAAAGTGTGGAGAAAAACAACACGTGATATACATCTACACGAAATTTTTTTCTTTTAAACCATCCAGACTCAGATCTCCTTGAATTTGGTCACCTCTGTACTCTGTATGTTATCCCAGGACCCAAAGGTCCCAAGATTGATGGCTGAAGATAGTTCTATAACCACTATAAAGTCCATTTTTATCAGTGGGAAACTGTTTACCGAAGCAATTTGTCCACACTCTGTTTGAAAAAGATAGATGAGATTGGGATTCAGTGCAAATCTGACTCCAAGGCCAAGTTCATCCTCGGCTGACAAACTGCCACAGCCCAACATCACAAAGCTTCCAGCAACCATGGGGGTAACTCTCCTTTCACATCTCTGCACTCATTCTCTTTTCTATGGTTTTCTATCATATAGCTCTTGGAAAGCTCTGGGAGTACATTCCTATGAAACAGATGGGGCAAACATTCTTACCATTGTAAAGGAGAGAAAGCAGGAGCTTTGTAGGTATTTGCTATGGTATTTAGGAGTATTCGATTCTGTTCTTTAAAAAAAAATGAACAGGATGGATAGAGTATAAGAAGCATGAACATAAATGAAAAGCAAACAGGAGGCTTTAGACATGATCCAAATGTCTAGAGAATGTTCAATATGGGTAGCCAATTAACAAGTACATTTGAAACCAGGAAGAAATCATGTGGCACATTCAATATAGATAGTCAGTGAGATAGCGACCACTTGCTTCTTAGAGATATTAGACTGCATAAATGGGAGTGCCCATTACAAAAAGAAAGGAATGGAAAGGTTAAGTCCTCAGTCATGGACATGATGCATTTGATTGAGAGCTAAGTCATCCTAAATTGGTCAGCCTTTGAAAATATCCAATATGAACTCTTTCTGGGCCTATACATCTGCTTTCCAGATAAAATTCATAGTGATTCAGCAGGCTAGTGAGTGATTTACTGCTCTGAAAGGTACTCCTGTCCCTTTGTCCCTCTGATCGATGAAGTGTGGATGTGGACCCAAGGACTCCATCTTTTGGAATGCCCTACTCAACCTCAATTGATCCTCTTAACCATACCAACAGTGTGGAAGGAGATGGTAGAGGGTATAACAACATTACATAATGGAGGATGCCGCAGGTGTGAACTTTACACTTCCCTGGCCTTTTCCTCCCTAAGCTAACTTTCTCATCCTGTTCCTCTTCTTGTTATGTCTTAAATGGATTTAAACCTTGTGACTAAACCATGTTAAATGAACCAGAAATATCTGCTGTCTGATGACCTCTAGAATTTCTAGAGGGCTACTATTGCATCAGGGTAATTTTCCCCAGCACACATGGCCGATTTTAAACAGAAGTGGGAGCTATAATCTTGCCTACAGCCTTTGGGGTTCCCTGTCATGCTTGTATGCCCCACATAGTCAGCTGGATTCTTTCCATCCTGATCCTCCCTTCTCTACGCACTCTCTTATTTGGAAACTGTATCTGTCTTGTGTCTAATTCCATCCACCATCTTGCTGCTGTTACTTCTCACTTGAGGTTGTGAGGCCAACCATCAGAACATGTGCTCCTTGGAAATTTAAGGTGGTAGCTTTGGGCACCCTGCCATCAAGTGCTGGTGGTACTTCAGGCATGGCTGTCTTAACCTTTCCATTCTCGGGGAGTAGAAGAAGGAAATGACAGGACGCTTAAGGGTGGAGCACAGGGACCTGAGGTCAACAGAAGATTAAGATGATTGTGGAGAGAATGGGTACAATGAAAGCCAATAGCGAAGACCTGTGACTTAAGCAGAAAAGAGCCTCGTCCTGGCTGTAATTCCATCTCCGAAGCTGTTGCTCAATATTTGACCTCTCATTGTAATTATTAAAATTATAAAGAGCGTCTAATTCCTACTGCCCCAACGGAGTTGTTGAAGGGAAAGTCTGCTGGGATGGAGGAGAGGAGGACAAGAGTTGGAAGGTGGACTGGTCTCCTCAGTGAAGGAATTGAGGTTGAAAAGCCCCATCACCAGCAACAGAAAAATCCTCGAGGAAGTAGCTAAGAATCAGTTCTCAGGATCATGAGGAGGAAGGTCTTGTACCCCTCTATTCAAAGATTATATATATATCAAGAGAGAGTGAGACAGACAGAGAGAGAGAGGGAGGAAGATTGCACCTTGAGATTCTTGTTCACCTCAAACTTGCTTGGCACTTGTTCATTTTCACTAGCATAAGCACAATAAAAATCCTAGTGTAATGATGATGGGGGAGGATGAGTGTACAACTTATGACTCTGATATTTAATTGAGCCCCCACAACGTGCTAGGCACATTTTTACACAATTTCATTTAATTCCACAACTGCACACTGTGGTAGGTGCTGTTACTTCCTACGTCTTGAGATGAGAGGTTGATTGACTTGTTACGTTCCCAAGGGAGCGGCAAGGAGTTCAGGGTCCTTTGTCCTTGCTTGGTTCCTTGAATCCGGGAAGGTAAGCAATAGGGAGGTGGTGTCCCACACGGATGTTAGGGTGCGGGCACTAAACAGGTCTGCAAGTGGAAGCAGCTGCTCACATGAATGTGGCAGGAACCAGCTCCCCCATCTAGATTCAGGGACTTACTGTCTGCACTTGTCAGGTCCCCTGGCAGCTCTGAGACCAGTCCTGGTTCCCAACAGGCTGCAGAAGCAAGGCCGTGCCTTGAGACATCCGTTGGCTGAGCATCAACCTCCTGTCTCAACACATTGCATGCCACCTAGGCCTGCCTTACTGACCATCCCCTTTATCCCCAGCCCTGCCCAGCTAGGTTTCTGTCCCCTGAGCAGGGACAATAAACACCTTGTCCAAGGACATACTACTGCTCCTCCGTACCTTTCTCATGCAAAAGTAGACTCCCATAATGAACCTGCTCCCGTGAGAGGCTGTTACAGTGCAGGTATTAGGTGTTCTTCCTCCTCGAAGCTCCTGTGTGAGACGATGTGAGAAAGTTTAGAGGTGAAATGATGGGGTATAAGAGGTTGAGCCCAATCAGCACATTGATTCCCTGAGGGGACTAACTTGGTGGTGACTATAGGCAGGGTGCGGCTGGAGGAGGCGAGTCCCTGGGGCAGGGCTCTGGGGTGTGTATTGTGTCCTCATGGGGAGGAGCTCTCTCTCTGCTCCCTGTGTGCCACGCTCCCAACTGCTTTCCTCCACCCTGCTCTTCTGCCATGGTGTTCTGCCTCTCCTCAATAGCCGAGGAAAGAGCTCCCTATCTCTGGACTGTGGCCTATGGAACAGTGAGCCCCAAAATAAGCTTTTTCTCCTCTAAAATTGTGCCTGTCAGGTCTTTCAGTCAATTCCTGGGAACAAATCTATAAAGTGTTGGTGGCGGCAAATGCAGCCCCTGGCTGCCATAGAACCCATCGCTACAGATCCCACAGTGTAACACCTGTAGTTAAAGCAACACCTCCAGGTGTGCAAAGCTTGAGAAACCACCTCCAACTTAGATAGCTTCAACTGTCCGGGAACTGGATGGGCGCCCCCACGGAGGCGAAGCAGTTCATTCCACACCCGGAGGTCTGCTTTGTTCTGCATTTCCACAACAGACTCCAGCCATTCTGCAAATAGGCTTGCTCTGAGGGTGAAATGTAAAATACTTCTATGAGATGTTAACAAAGGCAAAGCTTGATCCTCCAGTAATGTGCAAGCAGGCCGATCATTTCGAGTGAGAATGGTTTACAGTACAATTTCTGTGCCCTGATGGTCTCTGCGGCTTTCTGCAAAAAGAGTGTAACAATGGTCCAGTATTAGAGACCACAATGAAGCAACATATCCCCTTTAGGAGTTAAAGTCCCAGAGTTGGTAATTTTATTAGGAGAAGGTGCTCCTATAATTGTGGGAGGTATTTCTTTATTTCTTGCATTTTTATACATTAATGCATAGTATATTATATATAATATACTGCATACTATACATCATACGTATCCTATTAACTAAATATGATATACACGGTCTTCAACTTGCAATGGTTCAACTTGTGATTTTTCAAACTTAGGATGGTGCAAAGCACACCCAAATGGCCATTCTGTTTTTAGCTTCAGTAGAATATTCAATGAAATACATGAACTATTCAACACTTCTTATGAAAATAGGCTTTGTATTAAATGCTTTTGCCAAACTGTAGGCTCATGTAAGTGTTCTGAGCATGTTTAAGGTAGGTCAGGCTAAGCTGTAATGTGTGATAGGTCAAGGATATTAAATGGATTTTCTCTGACCACTAGTTATTTAGAACACGTTCTCATGTATTCATTGGCTTGCTCAATTTCCTCTGTTGAGAACTTTCTCTTTAGCTCTCTACTCCATTTATTGTCTGGATTGTTTGTATTTTGTGATCAAGGTTTTGAGTTTTTTTTATAAATTTTGGATATTAGTCCCCTGTGGCAAGAATCACAGACTCTGATTATCTCCCATTCTGTAGGTACTCTGTTGACAATTTGACTAATTCCTTGACTGAGCAAAAGCTTTTTAATTTAATGGCATCCTACTCATTAATTCTTGACTTTAATTCTTTTGCTTTGGGAGTTTTATTGAGAAACTCTTGCAAACTCCCACATGCTGGAGTGTTGCTCCTAATTTTTCTTCTAGCAATTGTATAGCAGCAGGCTTAATTCTTTGTTCCTTGATCCACTTTGATTTGATTTTTGTGCAAGGTGAGAGATAAGGATCTCATCTCAATTTTATGCAACTGGCTGTCCAGTTTGTCCAGCACCATTTGTAGAATAAGCTGTCATTTCTCCATGTTATATTTTGACTCTGGTAGGTATTTCTGTCATTTTATGTTCTCCTTTTTTAATTGTAGTTTCAAGGATGCTACATAAGAGGGCACATATGATGTGTGACTTTTGGAGTTTGGATCCTTTCAATCAGCATAATTCCCTGGAGATTTATGAAATTATTGGCTACTTCAGTAGTTTATTCCTTGCTATTGCTGAAGTGTCTATTGGTGTGAAGGGTTCAGTTTGTTTAACCAGTCACCCTTGGAGGAACACGTGGTTCCTTTCAATTTGGGGCTACTATCAACTATAAACTATAAAGGAGCTACTATAAAGAAGACTTATGTGAGCATTCATAAGGGGAAATGAACATAACAAAACATAAACCTTCAAGTTCTTTATGTGAACTTAGGACTTCCATTTCCATTGCATAAATGCCCAGGAGTGAAATCAATGGGTCATATGATAGAGACATGCTTATTTTGCAAGAAAGTTTGATGTTCTTTCCCAGAGTGGCTGTATTAATTGAAATTCCCACAGGGAATGAATGAGTTAGAGTTTCCCTGCATCCTTGTTGGCATTTGATACATCACTACTCTTTATCTCAGGTATCCTGAGAACACAACAATACCTTATGATTTGCTATGTGTTTTCATTATGTAATAGTTATGAAACCAAAACATGGTGAATAAACTCCATAGTACACGTCACACAAGCAGGAAACAGGGAATATTAGTCCATTCTTAAAAACATCTACAGTTCTGCAACAAACCTACTAATATTTGCAAAACAAGAATAAATAAGGGGATGAATGCATGGGATAAAAACAGAAATAAATTACGATGCTTGCTCTGTAGCACCCTTTGGGATGCACACACCCAGACTACCTGGGATCAACCCTGGATTTCGGGCAAATTTCTAAACTTGCCAAACATTGATAATAATATTATACCAGACTCCAAAATCTAAATTAGATAAAATGTTCAAAGGCTGCTGTAGAGAACCATAATGTTACCCCAAAATGCACCACTTTCACCTATGGATTTCCTAGAATGAAAAATAATGGAGAAATAGGAAATGCCAACTAGCTCTAGGTACTTCATTCTTCTCCTGAAAGTAAAGACTAGATTTCCCTTTAGGAAGGTGTCTTCTCCCCTCCCGACCTTATTCCCCAGGAAGGGCATAGCAAGATAACTCTAGACAGTTGTCACTCACAACTGCACCCATGGAAATCTGAAGAACAAATGTGACTAGCAGCCTTTGTCTTCCATAACTTTCCCCCTATATTTACTTTATCAAAGATGGCCATCCCTAAACACTGACACCAATTTTCCTGTCTTCTCCCTTCTCTACAACTTCATTACTCTCGACAACATGGTCCATAAGCTCTCATAACTGCTCTATGAGGGTTTCCACGACTTCTTCAGGCTCCATGGGGCACACAAAATTATTTGCATCAAAGCAAATGAGTCTCCAGTTCATCTAACTTTGGTGTGCTGAGTTTCCAGAACCCTAGGGTGGAACCTCAGAAGGAGAGACCAGTGGGTTTTCCCCCACACTGTGAAATGTGTGATATTCCCCAGACAGTGACACCCACCTGGCAGACATCAAAACCCAGTGCTGTGCTAGCTGCCCGCTGGCTCTGGCCTCCATACAGATCCCCAGCCAGGCTCCAGGGCTCCTCACCATCGGGCCGCTCCCCTGCCTAACTGAAGGCTCTTTCCTTAGGATGGGAACAGGACGTGCTTTCACCAACAGACATGGAGTTTGGGACTCTGCTGCCCCTCAGGCTTGGCCACTGTGCCCTATCCCCTCCCCCACTTGTAGCAGAGAGAGGCCCCCAGATTCCTTTTCAGCATGTCCTACTCCATGTGGCTCTTCACTGCAGTGTCCCCTGCCTGACAATAAAACAGAGGACATCAGGGCTCACGTCATGGCCACGGCTTCCTTTAACGAGCCCTCAGCGCTCTGTCTCGCACATCACCACTGATCAGTGAACAGAAGCCAGCACTGTTAGAACCTGGAGCTCTGTGCAAAACGCTTCCTCATGGCCCCCCTTGTGCACCCTGAGCTTCTCTCTATCCCTGGCAGGACACAGTGATTAAAAGGAAAACTTACCCATGTCATTGTCAGCTGTATGAGGAAGAACAGAATACGAAGCTTCACAGGGTGGCTGATGGCAGGAGGGACATCAACAGTGAGCAGATTGTACCAGAGGACCCACAGGGTGACCCCCAGGCCCAGGATGCACCCAACCATCAGGACGGTCAACAGCAAGGTAATCATAGTGCTCCTGTTCCTTCAGAGTGATCAAGGGAAGACTGTCACCTGGAGAAGATCACATGGGCCTCCCTCACCCACAGACCTAGACACATTTTATTTTATTTTTTTAATTGTTCAACATAATTGTTCAACATTTAGAAGGAATCTTTGCAACAGACCCAGACACCTTTTTAACCAGCAGGTAGTTCTGGGGCCACTCTTCTCTATAGCAAAGTCTTTGGTAGATATGAATTATCCTCATGTTTAGTGTTTACAGCAGTTCCATCCCTGGGACGACACTGTTGTTGTAGGAGTGGGACCCTTGTCACCAGGGGAGTTCTGTTCTTCATCACACCACCCCAACCATCACCACCTGAGGGCCTAGGAATGCCAATGGGGATGTGATATCTGAGAGATGATCTCAAACTGTGGCCAGAACCCTCAAAGATTCCACATTCTAGTCCCCAGACACTATGAATAGTCACCTCAGGTGGTAGGAAAGATTATTGTGGGATGGTTATATTAAGGATCTTGACAAAGACAAAGACATCTTCCTGGATTTTCTGGGTGGGCATAATGCAATCAGAAGCATTCATAGAGGAGGAGGATGCTGGTCCCAGCCAGATATGAGGATGAACGCAGAGGCCAGAGAAGAGAGAAAAAACTACACTGCTGACTGAAGTGGGAGGAAGGACCCAGAAAAGAGGAAAAGGGTGCGTTAAAAGCTGGGAGAAGATTTTCTCCTTAAAACAGTACCTGAAAAAGAGGTAGTTAAGGATATTCAGTAATACCACCAAGATGGTAAAGATGTGGAATAAGAAATGAAGCAAGATTCAAGATGGCAGATTAGAGGAAGGCTACATTTCCTGTTGCTATGTGGCTCAGGATTGCTTTCATGTTGTGTGAAAGAGGGAATCCAGGGCAATTCAATATCAGTCAGCGTGTCTTTGAGAATCAGAAATTTGGGTGCTTTGAGGAAAGAACAAAAAAGAGTACATTGCCATCAAGTACCAGCTCACAATGGAGGGGAAGTAACAGAGAAACACATGGACAAAATTGGCAAAGAAAAACCTGTGGAACAGAAAAGCAGCCTGAATTTACCTGATGCAGAGACTGCATTGTGAACTGCTGTTTGAAAGGTATTTTGTGTTTCTCAACGGGCAGGTGGAAAGCTGAGTCAGGAAGCCATTTGGAAGAGGCCACACTGCAGCTTGCTGTTGCAGGAGCCAGGAGACCATAGCAAACATTTCTAGTGTCCAGCAACCGTCTGCCATGTGGTCTAGGGTGTGTCTAGAAGAGTGTGAGTGAAACAGGCATGGAGAATGTTGTACCGGAAGATTCAAGTCAGAGATACAGAGGAGAGAGTAATTCACTTTCCCTTCAAGTCTGGCAGCTCACATGACCAACTGAAGAGGGTTGAGAAACTGAACAGGCAGGCATGATTGCTCTCTGGCACTAAGCCTGGGAAGGCTGTACTTATGGGTAGTGGAGTGTAAGAGATCTGTGCAGGGTTGGCTGCCCTGCCTTCTGAGTACAGTTCTAGGGAGGTTGAGATCTAGACTCCCATCAGAGATCAGTATCTGCCCAGCCCTAGGGATGTGTTGATCTGAAGTCTCCAGAGAAGATAACGGCCAACAAACTCCCTAAGGCCTCGTTAGACCTGAGCTCAACCCACCTAGAACTCTGGGAGTGCATCTATCTGGTCTGTTCAGGCAAAACCCCAATCAACAGTACTTCTCCTTCCGTCCTGCCTTCCAATAGCTGAGAGCTATTTCAACCAGCTTCAGGTTTAGGCCACTCCAGCTGGAAGCTCAGTGAACAAACCCAAAAGATGAAGGGCTTAACAAACCCCAGACCTTGCACTAGAATGCTCTCTCTCCCTCTCTCTCTCTGTCTGTCTCTCCCCTTCTGTAGCTGAAGAAGAAATGGAAAGAATAACAATCAGGTGTAAGCAATAACTACCCATTCCCACTGACAGTTTTGACTACTCCAAAGGAGACAATTCTCTCATTGTCGTCGAGAGATTTTTTTCGTTTTCTTTCTTTGTTTTTTTTTTTGTGCTTATTGGTTTATGGAGATATAGATGTAGATATTTCTTGCTTTTGTTCTTAGTTTTAGTGAGTTTTGAAGATTGTTATTTTTATTGTTCTTGTTTTTGGAAAGTTGGTTTTTAGTTTTTCCTTCTTTCTCTTTCTCTTTTATCTCCCTCTAGTAACTAAATTGTCTTCTTCTCTCTTTCTCTCTCCCTTTACTTACATTGTTTTTTATTTCTTTCTTTACCCACCTTCTTTCTACTCACCACCTGCTAAATCTCTTCTGCTTTCTCTCTGTTCACATTGTGAATGTTCTAAACTTTCTTGTACCTTTCTATCACATTTTCTTTTTCCTAATAAACTTTGTATAACTCATGCTCCCACCATTCATGGTGTTGCAGTTACTAGTACTGTGGATGTCATAATTGACACCTACTGTTTACTTTAATGCCAGATCTAATTCACAGCAATTTATTGTGTTTGGTTTTGGCAATTGTTGACCCATCACTCCTGTTTTTGTGGTAATCAGTGTTGTTGACATCATATTAGGCACCAGGCACTTATCTCAATGCTGTAGTTTTTGTTTCTGTTGTTGTTATTGTCTGTTTCCTCTTTGTAGGTGAGGTTGTAGGAATCAACAGGCATATTATAGATTCACAGGGTAGAAACTCTGCTGCTGACAGGCAAAAGATAGCCTACCCTGCTTCACACATATTAATGATGCTGAAACTTTAGTGACACTTTAATACAAAGGAAGCCCCTCCAAAATGGCCTGGCCCCTGTAGGAATAGATAGGGGCACCCTCAAGTTCCCCTCATGGAAATTCTCTCCAAAAGCAAAAAGAGAGAATTAATACAAAGGGTGTGGACACCATACATGTAAGGGACCTCAGTCTAGATCACAGTGAAAGAGACAGGTGGTGGGCGGGGGAGAAAGACAGAGAGAATATCAATTTTTATTGAGTTTTTCATGTGGCTTTCACAGCTCTGACATTTACACAGATGCTGGGGTTTGAACCTGTATACTTGCGCATCCCGGGCAAGCATCATAACCTCTGAAGCGCCACTCCAGCCCCTGTAGATCACTCTTATGCCCTTTAGAACATACAGAGTGTTTAATGAAGACCAGCAATCACAGAGGTTGTACCACTCATACTCTGCCATTATAACATAATTGCCAGATCTACAAGGAGAAGTCCACCCTTTCGAGAGTTTAAGAAAAGTAGAGGGGCTGGAGCGGTGGCTCAGCGGTTTCGGTGCTTGCCTGGCAAGCACGAGGACCCGGGTTCTAACCCCAGCACCACGTACACAACTGAGTGTTGGAGTAACTAAGGCCATGTGAAAAAGTAAATAAAGTTGTTTCTCTCTTTCTCTGTCTCTCTCACTGTCCCTCTCTCTTTAAAAAAAAAAAGTAGAATCATCAAGTTCTAACAAATACAAGTTCTATCAAATTCACAAATCATCACCAGCGATATAGCAGGGAAACTATAATGCAAAACCCATTGGAAATACATTGAAAAATTCATAACAACCTGACATCTAGAACACTTTGCCAAAAGAAGGCAGTGACCTAAAAAGTTCCACACATAAAGTGGAAGAGAAATCCACCCCAACAGCTGCATATAACCCAACACAGGAATATAAGAAACATGAAAACTCAAGGTAACAAAACACTCCTAAAGTTCATACTTCACCAGTAACTGACAATGAAGTGAATAAAATATCAGATAAACGAAAAAGAATGACCATAAAAATGATCAATGAATTCCAAGAGAACACAGAGAAACAACTGAATGAAGTAAGGAAGTCATTTCAGGAGATGAGCGAAAAATGCAATAAGGAGACAGAGACAGAGCCAGAGCTTAAAATAACCAAACAGAAAATTTAGAAATGAAAGACAAAAAAGGTGTTCATATGAAAGCTTAATTACTAGAGTAGACCCTGTTGAAGGTAGAATCTCAGAGCCAGAATACAGTGACAGGCCTTGAACATTAATTCAGACAGTATTAACAAAAAGAAAATAAAGGTCTCATGTGGTGTCTCAGAGGTTACAGTACCTACCTGACATGTGTGAGGATGTGGGTTTGAACCCCAGGACCATGAACACAATGAAGTTTCAGAGCAATAAAGGCCACATGAAAAACTAAATAAAAAGTGATTCTCTCTTTCTCTCTCACTGTCCTTTTCTCTCTTTAAAGACAGAAAAGAAATAGAAAAGAAGTAACCATTATAAGAATATACAAGAACTCTGGGACAACATTAAGAGACCAAATATAATAATCAATGGAATTGAAGAGGGTTGTGAGTTGTGGGTTAGTGGCATGGATAACCTCTGCAGAGAAATAATAACAGAAAAACTCCCAAACCTTGAGAATGGGATAGACATCCAAAGACAAGAGGTACTCATAACATTGAATAGACAAGATCAGAAAACAACACATTATAATGAAAATCAGAACAGGATAAACATTTTAAGGCCTCAAGAAAAAATATGTCAGGTCTCATTTCAAGGCATGCCCATCAGAGTTACTTCCAACTATTCAGTGTAAACATTAAAATCCGGGAGGGGTTGGGAAAATGGGTGCCAAGCCCTGAGAGAAAAACAACAAGATTGCTATACCCAGCAAAGCTATCCTTCAGAATCAAACAAAGAGAATTAAAACTTTCCCGGATAACCGGAAACAAAAAGAATCCATGACTACTCACCTGGCACTACAGAAAATACTTCAAGAAATACTACATACAGAAGAAGTAAAAAAACAAACCCCAGAGCTCAAAAATGACAGTTCCTCCCACCCCTTCAACTTCTGGGGCAGGCTTCTGTGTGGGACTATCCAAGGAGGCTCCCAAGCCCAGTTCTGCTCTTCACACCATTGTGTGAAAAAGGCCGATGACTGGCTTCTGATGGGAGGTCACAAAGGTGACAGCATGGATGTGATTACCTCTTCATGATGACACTCCAGTAGATTCTGATGAGGCTCTAGGCTGCCTCTCTGATGCTGGCTTTAAGGAAGCAAGGAGGATACAGAAGTCCTCAGTCTACAACCTGACTGAGGTTTGTGTAGGTGCTTCCTAGTTGAGCCTCACATGAGACCCAGCCCAACACCATCAAGGCAGTCATGGGGAACTCTAACCCCGAATCCAGCTAAGCCATGCCCAGACTCCTGGCCAAGGTTGCTAGAAGTCACAGAACACAGAAAAACACTTATGTTTGCCACAAATTTCAAGTCAGGAACAGCGAAATGGAAGAGATACACAGGGAAAGTTTGGTTGGAGTATCTGTCTCTGGAAGCAAGACCCTCTGGGTACATGACGTGTTTACCAACCTAGAAGCTCTCTGAATCTCATGGGACTCCAAGTCATCATCAACTTTCTTGTGACCACCATCCATCTTGCCACTATCTAGCACCCTATCTAGGACATCTCATTAGCACCAACACCAGTGTAGTTGAAAGGGGCTTCTTATGAACAACAAAAGGCACTCCTATGAAGAAATAACAAGGCTTTTAACTGTGTGCCAGCAAACAGGTGCACAGACAAAATGCATTTTATTATAGGTAGGCATGGTGGTGAATGCCTGTAATATGAGCAACTCAGGAGATTGGAACAGCAGGATTGCAAGTTCAAAGCTAGACTCAGAAACTGTGAAGCCTTAATCAACTTAGAGAGACCTTATCTTAAGGGTAAAAATAAAAAGGGCCAAGAATGTGGCTCAGTGGTTAAGTGCCTCTGTGGTCGATCCCGCCTACAAATGTACATATAAACATATATACCCGTATACATACATACATTTGTATATATACATACACATACATTTCATTATACCACAAATGTCCAAATGCTCTAGCACCATATGTTGAGAAGGCTTCATATCTCAATCAAACAGCTGTTGTTTCTTTGTCAAAAACTCTGTTATAGGTGGGTGCTCTATGTGATATCTTTTTTTAAGAGAGAGAGAGAGTGTGAGAGTGAGAAGGAAAGAGAAAGAGAGAGAAAAAGATAGAAAATCAACTTTATTTAGTTTTTCCTCTGGTTTCCATTGCCCTGACACTTATTTGTTTACGTGGTGCTGGGTTTAAACTCAGGTCCTCACACATGCAAGGCAAGTGTGATACCACTGAGCCACCCCTCCAGCCTTGTGATATCTTTCTTAATGTTGGATCTCTGTATTCAGCATGTAGGGAGAAGAATTCTTTTCTAGAAATGGGGAAATGGAAATAAGTTTGTGTCTGCTGCTGCCAGGTGCTAGGATCCCACTGATGAGCATGCATTTGCCTGAGGTTAACTGGGAATCTGTGATGAAAACACTTAGATATTTCCCAATACGTTGCTCATCCAGCTAGGGTTGTAAGGTTGTACCTCAATCACTCAAAGCTACTCTAAATATAAGGCATCAGAGCATCTTTTGAAGGAAACAATATTCAAGGTTAGTAGAAGGCAGGGATTTTCAAGCTAGGTCCTTTGAATCTTAAGGTTCCCCTTGATGTGCTAAAGGTGGTCATAAAAGTCAAGGAAGAAGAGTAGGGGGGCAAGTTTCACTTTTGGTAAAACCACTATAGCCACCCTTAAGCATTTTATCTGCTGGGGGCTACTTGAAATGAATCATTTTAACAGAAACAAATTGTGTTGCTTTAACAATGATTGAAAACCACTGCACTAAGGCCTCATTTCCCTTTAAAAGCTTCTCCCAGGAACTAGACCCTGGCCATTGAGAAAGGTGGTCTATTATCACGTGTTAAATCCAGATAAGGTGTAATGTTATACAACCTAATACTTTTTTAGAGATATTGTGGGAAGGGAAAAGGAGGAATAAGGGTGGGTAATTGGTGGGGGGGCACACTTGGGGGTAAATCTAATCTCCAGAATCTATATACATTTTATATTATTTTGTTAAAAACTTGTATGGTTGTTCAAAAAATAAATTTCTCAGTAAAAAAATAAGAAATGAAAACTTCTCCCAAACTTAAGCTTGCAGAGAGAGTAGACCCTTTGATTCTTTCAAATGATAGATTGTGTGGACAGAAAAGATGGTGAGCCTCAGTCTCAGGGAGCAATGTGGACAACAATCATTGTTCTCGAATGAGCTTTCTAATTCACAGATTAGCCACTCTCTTTCTACTTTTGAATCATGTCTTTCTACCATTCTACCATTCCAATCTTTTTTTTTTTTTTTTTGAAAGCATGAGGGACAGTGAGACCGACAGAGAAAGAGAGAAACAACTTTATTTAGCTTTTTACATGGCCTTAGTTGCTCCAACACTTAGTTGTATACGTGGTGCTGGGGTTTGAACCTGGGCCTCATCCTCATGCTTGCCAGGCAAGCGCCGAAACCGCTGAGCCACCGCTCCAGCCCCTACCATTCCAATCTTGATGCATGGGTTAGAGTGTGCATTCCTGTATTAGTGATGTCTTTTAAAGTTCCCTTTTCTTGCTGTTGGATTCCTTTGAGGAGAGAACCAAACATAAGGGTGCTTCAGACTACCACTGGGGATGTTTCTTGCAGCCACTGGTCCCTGTCTTGAATGGCACCTGTCTTCCCACTGGGGAATCTTTGCCACAGCTTTACTCACAGTAACCCGGGATGGGGGACGTGGACTGTGGTAAGCCCCATGTCTGATGTGGTGTAGTTACATAGAATCAGAACACTCACAGGCTTTGGCCATAGCTGCTTACATGCAGTCCCTGACTCACATGTCCACCTGTGCTCCCAGGAGCCCAATACAGCTGGCCTGAGTGCATACTTGTCCTCAATACAAAGACCAGGACACCTTCAGACCTCTTCCACCAGCAGTCACAGGTGAGGGTGCTGTGACCAAAGAGGCTACATTTGCACAGCAAGGAGAGCCTCCAGCTCATCACCCAGATGGGGCTGGACAGCAGTGGGGTATGAGGCTCTCACAGGTGGACCTAGCCAATCTGGGCCCATGCACAAACTATTGTGCATGCAATAAAGGGTCCCCTTCCCGGTCCCAGAGAGCAGAGGCTGACATTGGACAAGCATGGGCAAGGTGCTCTGTGCTTTGAAATAGCTAGAATAATATATGAACCCCAGAGAAAGCAGATGACATCTTCCTCCCTTAGGGAATGTCTGTCCACATCCTAGCTGGCATCCAGAGCTTCCTGGGATAGCCTTGCCTCTGAGAACCTGTGTCTTGGGAGCCAGAGATTTACCTTAGGAAGGCCAATCATAGTCCTGAGCCAGGGCAAAGCTTGGGGCCCCTCAGGGCTCCCCCTTTACTTCTACTCCTTGCATTGTGTCTCATTTCCTCTCCTTCCCACAGATGTGGGAAGCATGTGACAAGTGACCTGGACCTCAGGAATAATGAGGTGGGCAATACTGCAGCAGGATCAAGGCCAAGCTTTGATGTCATGGTTGTAGATTCAGCATAGACAGTGTGAACAGATGTGTTCATTATATCTGCGTGGACCTTATAGGTTATTATCTTTCTATTGGATGTCGGAATGTGTTAGGTAGATTTCAGGAGGCAGGAGATGGGGCACAAGACACCTTGCCTGTGAAAGGAACTACCAATCAAGATGCTGACAGACAAGCTCCAATAGATTGATGGATCCACCAGCCAATCTTTGAAAGGTCATCCCCATCAACTTCTCTCATTTCCCTAAACTATAAAAGCAGCTGTCCAGCGGAGGTCCAGCGCCATTTCCCCGTCTGCCCTTATTATGGCGGGCAGGTGAATTTGGCCCAGGAGCAGCAATTCCCAATAAACACCCACACCTGAATTTACACCCATGGCTTCTGATTTTCTTATTTTTTACAGAACGACTTCAGCAGGCTCTGGGTACAGAAGTTGAAGTTGGTTGCCTGATTCCTGCCAGGGCAATTTCGGCAGGTGGTCAGTGGCTCAGCAAGAGGGGAGCAGTGAAGGCAGTGGGTGTGTGGTGGGCTTTGGGTTGGTCGGTTTGTTCATGAAGATGTGCTCACAGTGGGTTGTGCCCATTCTCCTGGAGCTGGTTAGCCCTAGGAGGGGCAGAGCCTCAGAGAGAAGCAAGCATCGGGACAGAGACAATAAACTCACAGCCAACACAAAAAGCAATTGTGGAGGAGATGGGGCCAGGGAATAGGGAGAGGAGGTGTGAGAATCAGATACCAATGGTTGCCTCTGACCCCACTGCTGCTCTTCCTTACTCTGGTCACTTTGCCCCTCAGGTCACCTTTCTAATCTCTGATTTCACACCTGAGAGAAGAATCACAGAGCACCTTACATGGCTTTTGCCAGTTTCTCCAGTATAGCTGATGCCTAGCAGAGATGTAAATTCATCTCTGAGATAGCACATGCCCATTGGCAGCCCAGGCCTGCCCAGGTCAGGGTAGTGTGATAAAGAACAGAACTCCCCCAGGTGTGCAGCACTAGTCCGCACTCCAGCAGGGACAGGGACTATCCAGGTAGGCATCGAGCATAATCACTTTCACAGATCTTCTTCCAACTTCGGCCTACAGTGGGGAGACATGGCCAGTGCCACCAGCTGCTTAAAGGTGCCTGGGTCTGTGGGTGAGGGAGGCCCATGAGATCTTCTCCAGGTGACAGTCTTCCCTTGGTCACTCTGAAGGAACAGGAGCACTATGATTACGTTGCTGGTGACCGTCCTGATGGTTGGGTGCATCCTGGGCCTGGGGGTCAGCCTGTGGGTCCTCTGGGACAATCTGCTCACTGTTGATGTCCCTCCTGCCATCAGCCACCCAGTGAAGCTTCGGATTTTGTTCTTCCTCATACAGCTGACAATGGCATGGGTAAGTTTTGCCTTTTAATCACTGTGTCCTGCCAGAGCTAGAAAGAAGCTCAGGGTGCACAAGGGGGGCCATGAAGAACCATTTTGCAAAGAGCTCCAGGTTCTAACAGTGCTGGCTTCTGTTCACTGATCAATAGCGATGTGTCAGACAGAGCGCTGAGGGCTCATTAAAGGAAGCAGTGGCCATGACATGAGCCCTGATGTCCTCTGTTTTATTGTCAGGCAGGGGACACTGCAGTGAAGAGACACATGGAGTAGGACATGCTGAAAAGGAATCTGGGGGCCTCTCTGTGCTACAAGTGGGGGAGGGGATAGGGCACAGTGGCCAAGCCTGAGGGGGCAGCAGAGTCCCAAAGTCCATGTGTGTTGGTGAAAGCACGTCCTGTTCCCATACCTAGGAAAGAGCCTTCAGTTAGGCGGGTGAGCGGCCCGAAGGTGAGGAGCCCTGGAGCCTGGCTGGGGATCTGTATGGAGGCCAGAGCCAGCAGGCAGCTAGCACAGCACTGGGTTTTGATGTCTGCCAGGTGGGTGTCACTGCCTGGGGAACATCACACATTTCACAGTGTGGGGGAAAACCCAATGGTGTCTCCCACTGAGGTTCTACCCTGAGGTCCTGGAAACTCAACATGCCAAAGTCAGATGAACTGGAGACTCATTTTCTTTGATTGAGATCACTTTGTGTGGCCCATGGAGCCTTCAGGAGTCGTGGAAACCCTCACAGATTATTGTGGGAGCATATGGACCATTTTGCCAGGAGCATGAAGCTGTAGAGAAGGGAGGAGAAGGGAGCAGTGGTTTAGGTTTTCAGAGGTGCACACCGTGAGAAAGTAAATATATGAAGAAGCTTCTGGAGGCAAGTGCTGTCAGATCCATATTTTACCTTGATGGCCCTCAGCCTTTGTCTGGGCCAGGAGTGCAGAGTTCCCTTGTGCTGCCCTACCTGGCCTTCCAGGTGTCAGGAGGTTATTCAAAGGGCCTTGTCTTTGCATTCATATAATAAAGGGAAGACAGGGAGCTGTGTCTGGCAGGGGCGGGGGGATGAAGAAAAAAAGGAGATAGAGACTCTGAGGGAATTTAAGATTGGGGGAGCCAGGGGTCTCTCCTTTGCGCAGGATGGAGGCTCTGAGCTGCTGAGCCACACGCTTCTTATTCACAAGAGAAAGTAGAAGGTGATTTACAATTAACAGGAGATGGCGGTAAACCTGTTGAGTCCTTAAGCCAATAGCCCATTAATTATGAATCTAGATGAGGGGTACTTTTCCTAGGAGAGCCTCCACATGTCACCAAGTGACCCTTGCCAATGAGTTCCCCATCCTCGTCCCCAAGCATCGAGAACAGGTGTGTTTCAACTCTGCTGCAAGGAAGAGCAATGGGCCCCACCACAGACAGCTTTTGGCGCATTCTCTGTTGTCTTCAATTTGGTGTAGCCCTTCAGCCCAGTGGACATGATGGG
>PVKS010024231.1:0-31299 GCA_004027875.1 Aplodontia rufa
CCCAACCTCCACAGATGAGTGGAGACAATTGACCATTAGTTCTCTGGGTTAAGCTGATTTTACTCAGCATAATTTCTTCCATAGCCATCCATTTACCTTCAAAGGCTGCAATATCATTGTTTCTAATTGCTGTGTAAAATTCCATGGTATAAATGTACCACAGTTTTTGGATCCATTCATCCAGTGAGGGACATCTGGGGTGTTTCCATAGTCTAGCAATAGTAAATTGAGCTGCTATGAACATAGCTATAGCTGTGTCACTATAATGTTCTGGTTCTAAATCCCCTGGAAAGATATCCAGGAATTGACTAGCAGGATCATATGGTGGGCTCATCCCTAGTTTTTTGAGGATTCTCCACACTGCTTTCCAGAGGGGCTGTACCAGTCTGCAGTTCCACCAACAGTGTATTAGTGTGCCTATCTCTCCACAGCTCCTCCAGCATCTATTATTGTTTATTTTCTTCATCTTTGCCATTCTGACTGGTGTAAGGTGATATCTTTTTTTTTATTGTTTAACATAGTTTCATTTAAACATATTCAATTTAAACATTCGTTTTCATCCTGAAATGTTAAATACAATTTAAGAATGATCATGCATTTGAGCTCAATACAGAGAATTAAAATGCCTTATCAAAAAGAAAAAAAGTGCTATAAAGTATCATTTCCCTTTGTATTGATAAAAGTACCAAAGAATCTCTCAGTTATAAAATCTGAACTTGCTTCCTCTACACAGAGTTGACAAGTTATCAAATCCTGTTGATTCTTTTTAAAAACATCTTGACCTTTTTTTCTTCTCATATTTTTATATTTTGGGATTGTACTCCAATGGCTTTAGTTACATTTAATACGATCACTTTATAATGTGTCCCTCTGGCTGATATTCCTTTGGAGCCATCAGGTACCTCCAGGTGAAGATTGTAGAAGATTGTTGAACTCAACAAATCAAAAATTTAATTTTTACCTTTTATTCTCAAATGGCATCCCTATATTAGTAAATGGCACCACACCTGCTGTTCACAGTAGAAACATGGGGGTCACTCTGACTTCCTCTCTCTAACCCTCCATTTCCAAACAATCATTAAGTCTTCACTTTCATTTATGTTAACATCCCTTGAATCTGTTTGTTTCTCTTAATGTGGTTTTCATTTGCAATTCTCTGATTACTAGAGATTTAGAGAACTTTCTCATGTTTCCTTTGATTCCTCAACAGCATCCTCCTGCTTTCTCTTCTACTTTCTCTTGAATTGTAGAAAAATATGTGTAGCATAAAATTTACAATTGTCACCATTTTTAGTGTAGAGTTCAGTGGCATTAAGTAGGTTTAAATTGTTGTGCATCCATCACTTCCATCTCTTCTTCTTTGAAGTCTGACATTGCAGAGTTGTCTTTCTACTTGCTCATGTGCATTCTCTCCTTGGTCCTCTGATCACGATTTTGTCCCCCAACTTCTTTCCATCATCACCAGCGCCCCCAACATAAATGTCCACTTGATCACGGCAACTTCTTTACCTACTTTTAGGCATAGATCACAGTCTTCAATTAAAAGAAAATGTTTGGGAGCTGGGGTTGTAGCTTAGTACTAGGGAGCTTGGCTAACATGCCTGAGGCCTCGGGTTCTATTCCTAGCAACACACACACGCACAAAATAAAGTTCACTTTTTCTTGTCTATTACTTGTCCTCCCCATTAAATATAAGCTCATGAGGTCAGACCTCTTGTTTGTTTTGTTCACCTTGAGGCCTGGTGCCCATCATGAGACTCATTTTATATTTGTGGAATAAAAGATTGAGTTATGCCTTGAGATGGTGTGATATTCCTTTCTTTCTTTTACTCTCTGTTCATGTTCCCTTTCCATGCTCACGTATTTGAGTATCACAGAAGATTAATCATATACATCAAAATAACATTCTCTGGATAGTGTAATGACTCCCAAATCCTCCTTACTCTACTTGAAGGAGAAGGCTCAGGAGAATTGTTCTTCTGTGGCCTGATCAGAGATGCTCAGTCCCAGCCTAGAGTGCCAGGTGGGGCTACCTTTGATGGGTCTGTGTTGTAGGTCAAATCATATTCAAGATTTCTTCCCCTTTCCACTTCTCCCACAGAAATATATCTTTGTAAACTCTAGCAAAAGGTTATCATTCAGGAACATTTTGGGCAGGATAAGGAATCACAAAGGGGAGTCTATATGGTGTGGATAGATAAAGGACCTGGATGGCTATTGTGAAGGACACAACTAATTATTATCACAGTAACAATGATAATGACCATCAACTCAACTTTTATAGAGTTCTTTGATGTAGACTCTCAGAAAGGCTAGGGTGCAAATGAGTGCAATTTGAATCAGTTCTTTTGACAGTTCCCGAGTCTGGAACTTTCCAATGTACCTGACTGATTGCTTTTCCTCATCAGTTAGTGCAGCCAGCCTGTTCTCTGGGTACTGCCTGCTTGAGTCAAGAGCAGATAGTGTGGGGCCCTCCAGAGTCTTTGGCTAGAGAATTTTGTTTTCTGTCAAACCCAAGAGAACAGCACTGCTTCCAGCTGGACTGCAGACATCATGGCGGTATTCTGTCTTGTGACTGCCCTGCAAGGCTGCTCTATAGACCTGGAAGGGAAACATCAGCACCACAGGCCCAGATAGCAGTACAACATAGTGAAGAATGTCGGGTTAAAAAAGACAAGGTGGGAAACAATCACTCCAGATAATCCCACTGGCAGCCTCTTTTAAAGTAGGATTTTAAAACACTGACTTTCCTAGAAAGATGTATTAAAACAACCAGAGATACAGTTACCAAAAGCTCAGTCCTTGACCCCATGTCAATCCAATAATAAAGACAGGGTTTTGAGAAAAAGTTAAAAGAAGTTTTATTGTTTTGCTAGCAAAGAATAAACACAGGGGACTCCTTATACAGAATCTGTGATTTTCCCCATAACGTGGAACAGTGGTTTTTTTTTTTTTAATTAAAATTTTTTTTAAATTTTTTGTACATAGTCTTACTGGAGGGAATCATTGTTACATATTCATGCATGCATGGATAGTGACAAAGTAAGTTAAGGCCGTTCCTAGGAACAGAGGTTTTTAAAGAAGTGATTCAAAGGCTGCGTTCCTGGTGTTCCCTGTAGATGGACTGTAATTCATTTATTAATTTGGGAGATAGTCATTTCTTTGATCTTCTGGTGTTAAGGACAGATAACTTGGCCTAGGATGGGTGAGAAAAGTAGTCCTGTTCCCCACAGTTAGGGAGGGGGAAAAGGAGAAGAGAAAAGAAGAACATGACCCTTTAAAAATAAGCCTCAGCAGCAAAGCAGCAAGAGGTATATTCAAAGCATGAGGTGGACCACTGTTACACTATGAGACTCTCTTAATTACTATGCACAAATTGCTTCAGCATTTATGCGAGTTCCTACATACTTTTTCAAATATAGGCTATGGCAATGGGAAAACTTGTCAATTTTATCTCTTGGTATTTGTAGTTCTCTGTGATATAAAAAAATACATTAAGGACCAAATATTTCAAGGTCCCAGTAGGAGAAAGACATGGCAAAGAAAACCACAGAGAGAACCATGAGGTATAGGTTAAATATTTCTATGGAGTTATAATTCCTTTTATCTCTGATGAACCCTTAAGCTTCATAATGTCAAGGTATTTTTCCTCTGTTGGTGATTCCGCCAGAATCTCAGATGGAAGGATCTGCCAGGTCTCTTCAATTCCAGACAGGGGCAGGGAACTTCTGACCTGCCATCAGCATTTGAAAACTAATGGTGCAATTCAGTGTTCCTGGGGCTGAAAGAATGCTGTGCTTTGACTCCAGCAGGGCTTTCTCCATATGAACAGGGTGCTTAATGGGCAGAGAGAGGGCAGGTGACAGTCAGAAGGACATCAAGGTCCAGGACATGACAGAATGAACAGATCCATTTTGATTGTTACTTCTTAGCAGGTAGTCAGGTCAAATCACTCCTATTTTCTGAAATGCCTTTTTCTTCTGAATTTTGCAAAATGGAGAATAATTTTATACGTTTGTGTCTTGGAAATGTAGCATATGTGATAATAGCTCAGTTCACACCTAGGCAGTTTCTCATTTGGATTCCTAAGCAGGTAGGACCTACTGCTCTTTTCCTGATTTGGGTGGAAATGTATACGTATGAATCATTTTAACAATGGTAAAATTGCTTTTTGTATTGTCCTCAAATTCTTTGTGGTTGAGACCAGTAGCTCAATTATTTGCTGCTGATGACGCTAAATCTCTGGCTGTGGGTTCCACTTCCACTGATGACATTTCAAGTAGCCAGGCATCATCTCCCATTTTCTGCTTATAGAGTAAGAGGAAGAAATTTGTCCTTGATCCTTGTGCCTGGTACCATGCTGATTTCTATGCAAAGTTGGCTGATGAGCAGTACCTCACTTAGCTGCAAAATTGCCTTGTGGTTATGATCACTTTGAACTTATAAAATGTACATTGATATTCTGACCTAATCCAGAATAGAGAAAGGGGTATTTCTCTCCCTGTTCCACTGGCTATAATCAGCTTCTGAACAGAATTTATCCATTGTAGGCAGATCTTTCTGGTAGTTATTGTGGGAATCAATTGAAAGAGGTGGAGGTTGCCTATAGGTCTTATCAATAAGAGACTCCCAGTGTAGGGAATTGCAAGGAGGAACAATTTTTATTCCTTGGACAAGGGTTAGGAAGATAAAGTGAAGATGGATTATTTGAAGCCATAGGAAGAACATTTAGCACATGCAAGAATTAATGGGTCTTTTCCACATTTCTTGACCTGGAGAGTACTGTTATTATAACAAAGATTTTGTATCCTGATTTTATTTTGGAGACAGCAGAAGAAGGAGATGAATTGAAAGACTTTAAATTTAATCCAAATGCTTTCAACAGTTTAATGGTATCATCTTGGGTGTTTCAGGTTGCTTATAGCTCCATCATTCAGAAATTTTTAGAGGATGAAAGAGCTCTGTTCCAGGAACCATGGATGAAGACAAGGAGTTATAAAGATGGTCTCCAACCCAGTCCTCAAGAAGGTTCTTGATTGTTCTGCATCCATCAAGAAGGTTGAATTCCCTTTTACAATCAAGAAAGGCAATTCTGACCAGTGTGAGACATGAGACAAGGTCAACTGTGGGCTTCTGAAATGTTTTTACTTATCTAAACATATTATATAAAAAAGTCTCTCTTTACCTGTTGGATGTTGTCATGTCTGCATATCTAGATTTATAGATGCCATCTTGTGAGAACTAGAGAAGTTAAGCCACTGAGAAGAGCAAAGCAGAAATCTGAAAGAGGCTGGGTACTTGCTTATATTATTGGACCGTCATAGTAAGTTACTTGAATTCCAATCTGAAGAATTTGACTTTGTCCTGTAAGCAATGTAGAATCAGTAGATATTTATAACCCAATAATAATCTGATATGCCTTTTCTTCTTCTTTTTTCCTGATGGATAAGTTTATAAGCATCATGGAGAAAGATTTGCAGCTGGGGACATTTAAGGCAGCAGCAAAGGACATGCTGAATTAGAGATACCACTAAGATGTGACATCAACAGAATGTGTAGCGATCAATAAGATGGAAGTGGTGGAGGAAACAGTAGTTGTAAAGATGCTTGGGTTTCCAGCTTGGTAGATGAGACTGATGCAAATGTCTTTATCAGAAAGAGGGAATACAAGAGGAGGAATGCTCCTTTTGTCTTTTTGCTAATGGGAGTATGATGAGCTCAATTTCAAACATTGATTGACTCAAGAAACTTGAAGTGCTTTTAAATGAATGAATCTGGAGATAATAATCTTGGAGCTGGAGACAGCTTGTGGTGCAGATTTCTTTACAGTTTGAATTAATAAGAGTCTTCAAATCTGATAGCGCTCTTTGCTATTATATTTAATAGCAAATATATTTAATAGTATATATTTAATCGTAAATATAATGCTTTATATTTAATAGTAAATATAATGCATTATATTTACAGAATCCAAGAGAGGAGGGAGATCAAGTTCATGGCTTCATTGAACAGCTATAGAACTAGATTTGCAGAGATTAGAACTCTAACTTCACACAGCTGCTGAGTGGTGGTTTTAGAGGAGGAAACAGAAATTCTGTCTTCCTCTTTCATCAATGCTTCTGCCAAAAGATTGAGTTTCATTGTCTTAGTCCACATAGTCTAATCCTATCATAAACATAGGATGCTTGACTTCCACATTTATTTCAAAACCAAAGGTTTGTGCTTAGAGAGTTTTCTTCTATTTATTTCCATATAAGATGTCTAAAATTGCCATAGTTATGCTTAGGAAAGACAAGGAGCAATGTTTTAAACCTAGTTGCTCTTTTGGAAAGAGAAGGAAGTATATAAAAGGAAAGACTTAAAAATTGTTAATCTAGAGAATCCCCAAACTTCTATCCCCTTGTGTCATTACCAAGAGTATTACTACTAATATATTTGTAATGCATATGTATGTTCATATAGATATTTTTATTAAGTATTCTTGACCATAGGATTTATGCTATTGAAAGGAGTTAATGCTAAACTCATTTAAATTTCATGATTTGCTTTTCAGTTAACTTTTCTTTTGATACCTTTATCTCATGGCAACCCACAGTACCTTGGAAATGCTAACTGGTTTCTCTGAAAAGTTGTATATTTTCCCAAGCTAGTGTGTTTGATAGAAAGAGAATTGTGGAATTGTTAAAAATCTTATGAAGAGCAAAGTTGATGAAGTACCAGTGCATGGTGGATAAGGTTCTGAGTTCTGGAGTCTGACAGATCTGCATTTGTATCTTGGCTCTGGCATTCAATTCTTTGTTGGGTTACTTCATTTCTCTGAGACTTGGCTATCCTCTTTGTAAGTAGAAGTAATATCAATCAACTTAAGGAATTGTTATGAAAATCAAATGAATAAATGGATATAATTCCCTTAGCTTTTTGGTACTTAACATAGAGTGAGTACTTGACAAATGATATATTTTTACTACCTTTTTACAAAAATTTTTATTAAGCAGTTGAGATAATATAAATCATAAATGCATATAAAGTAACAATATGATATGCTTATGTTCTTAAACCAGGATTACTCCCACATTGCCCACATCCCAGTCTCTTTATTCTTCTATATTTCACCTCTACAAAAGATATAAATGCTTTGATTGTGAATTTTAATGAATTAAATGATTGCATAAATATTATTGGATTCTCAGGGGGTAAAGAGTATGCTACATTGTTGATTGTCTCCCTAGATCCCTCCCTAAACTCCCTCCCTCTCCCCTTCCTCCACCTATTCCTCCTCCCCCCACATATGTAGGTTGCTCTAGATTATGAGTTGCTATGCTGTTGCTGGGTCTAATACATGAGTCTGACTAACTTTACACAGGCCTGCGTTTAGCTCCAGCCTCCACAAATGAGTGAAAACATTCGACCCTTGGCTCTCTGGGTTTGGCTAATTTTGCTCAGCATGATTTTTTCCATTGCCATTCATTTGTCTTCAAAGGCCACAATCTCCTTCTTTCTAATTGCTGAGTAAAATTTTGGATCCATTCATCCAGTGAGGGGCATCTGGGTTGGTTCCACAATTTAACTATTGTAAATTGAGCTGCTATGAACATAGATTTTGCTGTTTCACTATAATGTGCCGATTATAACTCCCTTGGGAAAATACTCAGAAGAGGGATAGCTGGTCTGTTTGGTGGGTCCAAGCCTAATTTTTAGAGTAGTCTCCACACTGCTTTCCAGAGTGGCTGGACCAATCTGCAGTTCCACCAACAGTGAGCTAGTGTTCCTATCTCCCTGTAATATCTCCAGCATCTGTATTGTTTATATTCTTCATCTTTGCCAATCTGACTGGGAGGAGGTGAAATCTTAATGTAGTTTTGATTTGCATTTCTCTGATTAATAGTGATTTGGAACACTTTCTCACATATTCATTGGCTTGCTCAATTTTCTCTGTTGAGAAGTTTGTACTTATTGCTTTGACCTATTAATTGATTGGATTGTTTGTGTTTTTGGTATTAAGTTTTTTGAGTTCTTTGTAAATTTTGGATATTAGTCCCCTGTTGGAGGAAGCACAGACCATGATTATCTCCCTTTCTGTAGGTTGTCTCTTGATAAGTTTGACCAATTCCTTGGCTGTGCAGAAGCTTTTCAGTTTAATGGCATCCCACTCATTGATTTTTTTACTTTAATTCTTTTGCTTTAGGAGTCTTGTTGAGAAAGCCTTTGCCTACTCCCAAATGCTGGAGTGTTGGTCCTAACTTTTCTTCTAGCAATTGTATGGTAGCTGGTTTAATTCCTCATTCATTGATCCATTTTGATTTGATTTTTGTGCAAAGTGTGATTTAAGGATCTAATTTCAGCTTCCTGAAGATGCCTGTCCAGTTTGTCCAGCACCATTTGTTGAATGGGCTGTCGTTTCTCCATGTTATATTTTGACCCCCTGAGAAAAGATAATTTAAAAAGAGAGATTGTGGAAACAGTATGATGATGTTATCAGAGGAGTATATGAAGATGTTGGATGGCAACAGCCATGAGCTACAAATTCTGGAGGAGTGTATTTATGTTTTTAATGCTTATTCAGAAGACATATAATGGTACTGTGGGTGGAAAGTTACTATTCTTTCAAAAAGACTGGACATGAACCCACACACCTTCCCTCAACCTGCCTCTAATAATAATCTAACCGATGAAAGGTAATTTAGCATTAGAGCTTCAATTTCCTTCACCTGTAAAATAAAAGGGCAATAGCTTATGTACTCAACACGTGTTTATTGAATGGCTGATATATTCAAGGAAGTGTGCCAGGCTTTAGGGAGGCCTAGTCTCTTCCTGAATGGAGTTCAAACAAGTATGGGACATCAACACAATCAGAGTCCTGGAAAGTCAATTGCCACTGTGATAAATGCTCTGAAGAGAACGTAGAGTTGGTGTTGTAAAAATGTGTCAAAGAATGATTCAGCTGTGGCATAAGAGATGCACGAGAACTTTCCAAATGAAGAGGTTTTAGCTGATATCTATTATGAGTTTGGTCCAGATTATTTTCAGAGCCTATTCCAGCTGAAACATGTTGCTATGATTCGCCACACATAGAATTCTGGGATCTTCTCAAGTTTTGCTTTGTCCTCGCATCTTAACCCAAATCCACCCTGTGCTACCACCTTCTTCTCTTTATATGGAGCTGCTGGAAAGAGCCTCTGTACTCACCCCACTCTCACTGCTCAGCTAGTCTTGAGTCCACTGAAGTGATCTTTCTTTATTTCAAATGAAATAGCTATCTGGTGATAAATAGGTTACTTTTTATCTTTATCTTAGCATTCTACACCTCTAGCTGCTCCTTCTAGCCTTCACAGCTTTGCCTCCCTGTACCTTTTGAACAGTGCTATTCTGAGGCCCAAGTCTGTGGATATCTTCTCTACACACATGTCTTGGCTAATTTTATCCATTACTAGGGCTTGATTATTGATTCTGAACTGATAACCCAAAATCTATACTTTTGGTTATAATCCTTTTGTCTTTGAGTTACAAACTGGTACCTCTTCTGGTCATTTCTCCATAGGAGTTCCGTAGACAAATTTGATATATCCAAAGATGAACTCATGTCTGTCACTGAAATTCTTCTTTCTGTGGAGTGAACCTCATTTACTAGTCACTGAAATCAAACAATTTTAGTTCCTTCAATTTTACATTGTATTTCTCATTGTGATTTTTCACTTGTTGGTCACCTTAATTAGGGCATCCTTTCCTCTTTCTGCATCCCTTTACTAATTGATCTAATGCCTTTTCTTCTAAGAGGCCCCTGAAAGTTCAGTTTTGGGGTAGGTGCCTATAGTAGGCAGAATTCTAATATAATTCTAATATAATTTTGAGAGTAGAAATCTTAAGGCTACACATCATATAATCCCCTCCCTTCAAGTGTGGGAAGATGTAATGAAGTATTATAGTAATTAGGTTACATTATATGGCAAAGGTGAAGAGATTTGCAGATGCAATTTATCAAAAGGGCGATTATCCTAGGTGGTCAGACACTATCAGGTAATACCTTAAAAGGTTCAAAGTTTCTCCCATTGTCTTTAAGAAGTAAGTTGCTGTGAGATGCTCTTTAATAGGGCCAAATATCAGGGATCTTTGGGGGCCTCTAGAAGCTGAGAATTGCCTTAGGTTGACAGCCAGAAAGAAAGGGAAACGTAATTCTGCAACAACTGAATTCTGGTAACATCCATGTAAGTTTGGAAGAGGACACCAAGTTCCAGAAGGGAATCAAGCCTGGCCTATAATTAGGAGCCTTATGTGACCCTGAGCAGGGGCCTGTGGAAGCCATGCTTGGACTCCTGACCCATGGAAACTGTGAGATAATAAATGTATGTTGTTGTAAGTCACAAGTTTGTGGTAATTTGTTACATAGTAATAGAAAATGAATTCAGTGCCCCTCCTGGGAGCTTCTCTAACACTGTGGATTTCTATCACAGCCCTGACCTTATTGTTAGCTTATGTACTCTGTTCCAGACTCTGAGCTCATTAAGTTCAGGGGAAATCTATTTTTTAAATATCTAAAAACTGACATGGTGACTTACACAACATTGGCACTGAAAACTAGTTTGTGGAATGAATGAATGAAGTGACTTATAAGGAAACAAAAAATTTATATGGTTGGAAGAAATTAATTCTGCGTTTTCCATGGAAATTTTCTGAAAAAATATAGTTCTGAAATGCAGTTTCTCAGCAGGTTTCTGGCCAATAATGAGTAAACTCTGTGCATTCGTGGTCATGCACATTGTTTTCTCAACCCCCAGGCTCTAACTAAAATTTCTGAAATACATAAAAATTTCAAAGTTCCCCCAAAGTAGATTGTGCAATAGTAATATACTAACTAGTACTTAGAGGGCGAGGAAAATGAATTTGTGTCTGCAGCATCTTGGTGTATGCCAGTAGTAATGGAAGAATCAGTGAAGATTGGGTTCAGTAGTTATCTCATGGTTCAGATGGCATGCTGTTTTCTTTCCAGCAAGTTCTATCAGCTAATGAGTTGTTTGTATGTACATGTTCAAACGCTGCTGTGCTTTAAAATTACATGCCGTGAAATGTAGGCCCTCAAATTGGCTTGGGTGGATGTCACTACTGGGGAGAGTCAGAGAAAGAACTGAAGAGAGATCACAATGGGCCCTGCTACTGCGTTTTTCTGAGTTCTAAATACAAGGAAGTTCAAGCAACATGTGTGTGCGGAGGCGCAGTGGCAAGCTCTGTGAGACCAGCTCAGAGTCAAAGCCCGTGGGTCCAAGTCCCCGGGAGAGAAGAGCACAGTCAGGGTGAGCTTTTATGTGGGTTCCTTTACAAATACTAGTTTCCCATTTTACTGATGAGGATTTTTACATTGTTACTTTTATAAAGTTAATATATATTTACTATAAAATATCTAAATAATGGAAAGTGAAAAAAATCTACTTATAATATCACTAAACAAAGACAATCAAAATCACTTATGCATTTTGGCATATTTCCTTGCAATCTTTCTTCATTAACTTTAAAAAAGGTATAATCATCCTTGATCTGTAATTTCATTCTCTGCATTTTTCTTCTTTGTAACACGGGCTTTTATATTATGTCCTCTCCATAAACATTTTTAACGATAGTGTAGTTTTGGGAGATAATTTTAAATAAAGAAAAAAATTATGAACCATTTAAGAAATTTATTGCAGCATTATTTATCATAGAAACAACATTGGAAAGATAATTAACATACAAAAAGGAGGGAAAGCTACACAAAACAGGAAATTCGTATCATGAAATATATTCCATTAAAATTACTTCCTTTGGATGAATTACCAAAAATGAATTCATTGTATTTTCATTACTACTATTTCCTTAGGATAAATTACCCAAAGTAGTTTTATTTCGTTAAGATAAATTACCAAAAGTGTAATTATTCAGAAATTGTTCTTTGTAAAATGAACATTGTGAAATAATAAATAAATTAAAACTTCTAAATTTATTTTTGCTGTTCAGTAAATTTTAAGTTGAAGCATAATGTTAACACATAAAATACAAACGATGCATACAGAATCATAAAGTGAATGTACCCAGTGTGACTGTTACTTCCCCGGTCTACCATACCCTGGAAGCTGTCATCGGGCCCAAATCCTAAATACAAATCCTCCCAAAATGTAACTCCCATTATAACCTCTAGCAAAATAGTTTTGCCTAACTTTTAAAATTAACATTGTGAAACTAGAATCATACAATGTGTATTCTAGCAAGTGTGACTTTATTCATTTAGCATCATAATTATGTTTGAAAGCTCATCTGTGTTGTGTACAGCAATACTTCATTTGTTTTCATAACTGTGTGGTATATCCTGGTACAAGTATGCCACAATTAACTTATTTGGTTTATTGCCAAGGATTGGTGCAATTTTTAGATGGAATTGATATTCTGGCACATCCTTTTTGGTTCAAATGCATGTGTTCTATTGAATATATACCTGGGAGTGAAATTGCTAGGCTGTAAAGTATGTTCAGCTTTAATAGATACCATCAAATAGTTTTCAAAATTAATGGTACCTGTTTATAGGTACACTCGCAGCGGGTGAGTTCTAGTTTCTCCAAATCCTCATCAACAATTAATTTTGCCAATCTATTTTTTGCTACTGTATATATGTCTAATAGTATCTCATTATGATTTTAATTGGCATTTCACTGATGCCTAATAAGGTTGATTATCTTTTTGTCAGATATTTTTGCCAGTTGGACATCTTCTTCTGGGGAGTACAGTTCAATTCTTTGAGCCTTTTGTTTTCTGTTGGATTGTATGTTTTGTTCTTGTTGTAATATTTTCCATTTTAGATACCGACTCATGTTTATAATTTACTTTATCCTTGTTTAGCTTGTTAGTTACATATTATTTTAGTAGTTACCACATGCACTATTATATAAAATATACTTGCATGCTTTTTATTCTAGTATAAATTAGTACTTTACCACATTATAGATACTACAAGGGCTTTAGAACTCTTCCAATCTTGTGTGCTATTTGACAGTTATTTTAAATCCATCATCTATTTATCTATCTATCTATCTTCTATCACTGTCTTCTGTTCGTTGCAAGTTCCACAGAATATTATTGTATTTGCTGTTAATGATCTTTTATATTTGGCCACATATTTAATTCTTCATTGCTCTTCATTCCTATGGGATTTCCATTTTCCTCCTGGGATTATTTTATTTTGCTTGAAGGACACTGCTTAGTATTTCTATTAATATGATTATGTGGCTGGTCAATTCAGTTGTTTGTGTGAAAATATCTGTTATTCATCCATTATTATAAAATGATAATTTAAGTGTATGGGGTTTTTATTTGAGCTCTCTGAAGACTTAATACCATTTTCTTCTGTATCCCATTGGTTCGTGCTGAGAAGTCAGCTTTCAGAGTTATTGTTGTTTTCTTGGAAGAGGTATGTCCTTTTTGTCTGATTGCTTTCTCTTTGTATTTAGTTTTCTGTAATTTATTGTGATTTGCCCAATCATGACTTTCTTTCTTTCCATCCTGCTTGGGGCACATGGTGCTTCTTTAGCCTATGGTTTGAAGTCTTTCATTAGTTTTACATATTCTCAGTCATTATTTTCTCACAGTGTTTCTGCCCCATTCTCTCTCTTCTCTTTGTATAGGACACCAATTAAACATATTTTAGACTTTTGAAAAAATTATATTCCATATGACTCTTCTTCCTTTGGAAATAATTTTTATCCTTCTGTTTCTCCATTATTTAGTCTGAGAATTTTTTCTGATCTACAATCTCTTCAGCTGCATTTTTTTTCCATCTACTGAGCTCTAAATTTTCATTAAAAATTGTCATTTATCTCTTTTTTATTCGAGTTCTCTCCTAAAATTTCTCATCTCATCATTTGCATTTTTTTTAAAGAGAGAGGGAGAGAAAGAGAACAGAGAGAGAAAGCAAGAATCAATTTTATTTATTTTTCCAACTGGCCTTTGTTTCCCCAACGCTTAGTTGTGTATGTAGTGCTGAGATTCGAACCCAGATCCTTGTGCATGCCAGGCAAATACTGTACCACTGAGCCACCCCTCCAGCCCTGTGTCATTTGCATTCTTGAACACTTTTTTCATAATTATACTGTATGGCTCTTGTGTGGGTCTATTACTGTTCTATTCCATTGTATTTGAGTTTATTCTATCTCAGTGCCTTTTTCTTTTGTTGTATGACTTATTCTTATCTTTTTGTAGATCTATTTTTTATGTGAGCATTGGGCATCGTGTTGAAAAATTATAGAGAGAGCTTGAAATTATAGATGGTCTCTTGCTCCAGGAAAGAGTTATGTTTGCTTCTGGCAAGAGGTCAGATATGGAAGTATGAATTCTGAATCCTCTCAGGGAATGGTCTGATCTTTCTGGGTTTCTGTCTTCATGATTCTGTTTCTACTTTGTCCTGTCTCCTTGATTGTAGCCTTTCTGTATCAGAACAAAAATCCTGGAGTATTTGCCAGAGATTCTTTTCTTTTGAGTCCTCACACTCCAGTTCTTACCTGGTCCCTGTGAGATTTATGAACACTCCATTCAATTTCTCAAACTTTTCACTGCTACTTTTGAATTGACAAATTCCTTGAGTGAAAATAATACACCAAATATCATCTTTTCTTTTCAGGATATTAAACTCAACAAATCTTCACCACCCCTGTAGCTAAGAGGCCTATTATTAGGTATTTCAAAGTATTTTGCCCATGTTTCCAGTTTTTATTAGTCAGTTGGTCTCTGCAAGTCAACTGTCTTTGCCAGAAGCAGAACTGTGTTTCTTTTGCATAATTTCAAACACAGAACAATGGACCAAAGGAAGGAAAACAGGGAGCCAGTTTGTGGGCATGTATGGGAAGATGTGGAAAACAGTCGATACATGTGTGCGGAAGCAGGTTGTCGGGTTGATGATGCTTCCAAACTACACACGAAAATCTCTTTCATAGGATAAATTTAATTTTAATTTTCCCACCATGGTGACACAGAGAACTCTTTCCTAGTGTTAAAGGAGACCTACTTTGGGGGGGGGTGGACATTGTCATTGATGGGAATGTCATCTAACTTGACTAGTTCTTAAAATAATTGACTGAGCCTAGTTTCCCAGTACTGGGGGAAAAAAGTACATAATACTGACTCTGCTTTCTGTGGAATTTGTGAAAAGACTGAGATAAAGTGTGTGAAAGCATCGCAAATTTTAGAGTGACATTCACATGGAAAAGCTTGTTATTTATTTATGTTTCTCAAAAATCCCCTGGTTTCCTAGAATCTCTGAAAGATCCCAGCCAAAATAGCAATGATGCTTGCCTGCTAAGACTTCCGCTGGCGGGCAAAGCTTACTTGTTCATATAACTGTCATGAGTTTGGGAAAAGCTTGGCCTTGACAAACAAATCTACAAAGTACATCTTGTTGTTGCTTAAATTTTATCCCCGAAAGTAAATTTTAATACTGCTATAGCTATTATGCAATCTGCTGCATTACCCCTACTGAGTGACTCCTTGCTCGATTCAGTTTAAATAGAATGAAAGTCAAAGGTTTTTTCCTTTTCATTCAATCTATTCACTTGGAAATTAAATTGAAATAAGCATCAGTGAATCGCCTGCTTTGAGTGCCAAATAATGTTTTAAAGATAGGGGATTCAAAGGAATCACCGGCAATAAGCATTTGAACTATACTTAGGAGCAAATCAGGAAAACTGACTATTAGTGAATTAAAAAAATAAAGTTGTCACCAATCAAAACATTATTCCTACGATGTCTCTGATTTATTTCCTGCCTCTTTATTCCAGATGGAAGGGAATAACATTATTCAGTTTGCTATCATTTTCTTTATCTACCAACACTTATGATGTATCTTCTTCATACAAGGTACTCTTTGTAGAGTTGGAGCTTAAAAAATACAAGATTTATTCTCTGTCCTGGAAGGACTTTCATATAGTTGGAGATATAGGATATGTGTATAAACATATATAAATAATAATAAAGACATTAAAAACCAAAGAATTGGTAAAGGGTGTGTGTTTGGCTAACGGTTAAACATCCTGAGCTAGGGAGATCAGGGAGAGTCATGGAGTGGGTATAATTTGAGTTGGGCTCTGAAGATGTTGGAAATTATCTAAGTGGAAATGATTAGGGATAGAATGCTAAGCAGCTGGAAAAGCAATTGGACTACACATAGTACATCAACACACACACACACACACACACACACACACACACACACAAACTCCATGAAACCAAAGCACTGGAACGTAATTTCCAGGCAGTTAAGGCCTTTATCTATTTTGTTTATTGCTCTGTCCTCAGGATCTAGCAAATCCTGACACATAGCATATGTTTGGGAGATTAAATGTGTTTGTCTATATGATAATGAAATGCCTGAGATAAATATCTTATAAAGAGGAAATGTTTACTTTGTTCATGGTTCTGGAGGTGCCAGTACAAGGTTGGGAAGCCACATTGATCTGGACCTCTGAGGAGGGAACTGGATGGCAATGGCTGGGAATGAGGGGCAGAGTAAGCCACTTCCATCATCAGATAGGAAGCAAAGCAAGCGAAGAAAAAGAAGAAGATACAGAGGTCCCACAGTCCTCTTCAGGGGCACACCCTGCAATGATCTAAGACCTTCCACAAAGCCCTCCTTCCTAGATTTCCACGCCTCCCATCAGCACCACCCTGGGGACCAAGTCTTTAACACATGGCCCTGTAGGAAACACTCATCCAAAGTACAGCAGCATGATGAATCAGAAACCAGGGAGTTTTCACCAGTTTGTGTGACATGGGATTCTTTGTGGGAAGACATTCTTAAGGAGTGAACAGGAAATTGAAGTCTCTAGAGAACTCAATCTGAGAGCCAGAGGCAGGGACCCTGTAGGATCTTGTTCTTCAGCTCACGTCAGTGGATTTTGTCTCAGTCTAGACACATTTGCATTATGCATGTGGGGAAAAAAAGAAAGAACAATTAGCAAAAACTTTCTGCCATATCAAAAACTTTCTGAGTGGCAATTTTCTCTCCCACCCATCACTTTTTTCTGCAAAATTGTTGCTGTTGTTTTGTGTATGAGCTCTAATGGGGACTAAAGTTTGGAAATGAAATGCAACTCCATTAATGAAAGACCGTTTTTGAGAGTGGGACAAGTTGAAGTTTGGCAAGAGCATACTGTTAAGTCTTGGACAGAATGACTAGTGACTGTAAAAGTCATTGCCAATTCAGTGAGGACATGTCACACTAACCTTGCTCCCTACTGGGATGGGGTCACTAGACTGATAGACCAGGCGATGCTCATCAGTGCTTGCTTTAATTTAATTTTCTGCTGCACAGCCTGTGAATAGAAAGGGGAAAAAGTGTCTTGAGCATTAGTTCCACTCTAAACTGAACCTGGCAAGGAGTCACTCAGTGGGAATAAAGTAACAGATTGGGTAATAATAGGGCATTAAAGTGCACTTCAGAGCCTAAAGTCTAGGCAATCATGACAAGCTTTATGGATAACTGAAAAAACAGAAAATCCAAACTTTCCAAATCCACGAGGGAGCTTACTATTAGCTAGACTTTTGACAAAGTTCCTTTCACTTCTACATTGAAGAAATAAAATAACAGTCAAATAAAGTTACAAATGACTGAAACACTGTATTGTACTGGAAGAATATTGGTGTGTTACTAGGGTGGTCATGTATATGCCTAGAATTCTGTCTTTCCACACTATTTTACTTAGGGACATTCTCAGCGATTTCAATGAAGACAAAAAGCTGTCTTGTTATAGTTTCCACAAGGTTATATGTGGAAGGATGTTTGTAATTTTATAATATATGATCCTTAGGTTTAATTTTGTTGCTACAAAAAATTGAAACTGTATGTCTATAAAATCCAAATATATTGGCTCACATGCTCTGAGTTACTGCTAATCTCATGTCCCTTCTCAAGAAAAGTCATTGCAAGGGGCTGGAGTGGTGGTTCAGCAGTTAATGGCACTTTCCTGGCATGCATGAGGATGCAGATTCGAACCCCAGCACCACATACACAATGTCAGAGCAATGAAAGCCATATGGAAAATTAAATAACATTGAATCTTTCTCTCTTTCTCACTGTCCCTCTCTCTAAAAATTAAAATAAATATAAAAGTTATTGCAAAACTTTTGTGCCATGTATTCACGATACCTGGTCTTTGGGAGAATGAGCAAATAAAAGTGTATATCAGCCTAATTTCCACTACCATGGCAAAGTACCTGAGACTGTAATTTATAAAGAAAAGAAGTTTATATAACTTATAGTTGTGGAGGCTAAAAGTCCAAACAGCATGGTAGTGGCTCTGGTGAGGAACACTTGGTGGATGGAAACACAGTGGGGGGAACTTGTGTGGAAGGCAGAAAGCACAAGCGAGGATGGAAGAGGATGATTGATTAGCGATAATGCCTGCTCCTTTATAACAGAAGGCTATTGCGAGAGCTAACACAGGGGCCCATAAGAATTATCTTAATTCCTTCTGAGGACAGTCGTTCTCGACGACTTAACCACCTCCAACACCCATCTCTTTAAGTTCCCACCACCTCTCAACATTGTCATGTAGGGGACCAAACTTCTAACACATGAAACTGGGGGTAAGGGACACACTCCAACCATAGCAGTGCTCCCACAGTAGACAAGACTAAGACACCCCAACTGAATCTCTTATGGGAAATTTTAACGTGAAAACAGAGGACCCACAGAGAATGGCAGCACATGTTAAGAGATGCAGAGGAAAGCCAAATACAAGCCATGGTACAGGAGGAACATGGAGTCAGCAGAGGGGACTGGAGAGAAGTGACATCCAGAGAAGTAATGAGAATAAAAAGAAAATAAGGCCTGGGAAAGAGATGAGATACATACTGGATTTACTGTTGGCACATGAAAGAGGTCCTTATGTCCTGAACAATTTCCAGTTCTTTTGAGGTGTCTTTTATGTGCTATTTTTTTCTCTGTTTCTTTAGCAAGACACTGGTGTTATTTGACATAATCCAAATATTCCTTGAAAATCTGAAAAATATCACAAGAACTGAGAAGTAAAATTTGATGTGAGGTTGTCCAGTGACCATTCTGGGTTTTAGAGACAGTTTCTATTAGTTTCTATACAGTGTATATCAAAGCCCCCCAAGCAAAGGAACCTGGAAGAGATTTGTCCTTTGGATGACTTGAAATGTCTAATAATATGGTGTTTTATCAGGGAAGATGCACATTTATTTCAACTACCAGAAAGCATTTGCATGTCTCTCTATATTTTATCAAAGTTTTCATGTGTTTTGATAGATTTAATATCAAATACTATTAACATAGCTAAGTTTGACATTGAATTTAGATTACCACTTAAAAACCCATGGTAACTACAAAAATTTTTTAAACCCAGCATCTATGTGTTGATTTTTAATGGGTTTTAGGGAAATTTCAGAGTTAGACTTACATGTTCCTTTAAGTGAGGATGGCAGTTTGCAGGACTGTTAGGGACCAGGCATCTCATCTTTTTAGGACAGTGTTTGGCTTTGCATCTTTCCTTTAACCTTCACAAAAGATAATGGCATCATGAGGGGAACCAGGAGTTTAAAGGAAGGGGCTCTTTTCTTTAATCATTCTTTTCTTTAAGGCTAAAGGATATCTATAGCTGTTATCTATTGACTGAATAAAAGGAGAAGAATGAGATGCAGTCCTCTTTTTCTTATTCTCTCCTGATAGTCTCCTTCCTTCGTTGACTCTAACATGGTGAGCAATAAAGAGGACATCAGATTAGAAATATCAGCAGCATTTATAATGTGTCATTGATATGCAAGAAGGGCCTGTAACCACAGATGGACAGCTGTCATGGAAATTACACATTCTAGTGGGAGAAACTCAGTATCATTACTCAGGGAAGCATGGAGGTCTTGGGATGTATTCAGATACTTAATGACTGAACAAGCTCATGGGTCAAATCCAGGCATGAAGTCCAGAGGCAAAAGACATCCCCATGGAGATGTTCACCTGTTTTAAAAAACAAATCAAGGTTATTTTTCCAAGATCATCTGTCATTTGAAGGTGTTGCAATAAGGCACAAAGATGACACAAAGAAGTAATTATAAGATTTTTGATTCATTGATTCATTTGGCCTTGAGCATACCAGTCAGACAAGAGCTTAAAAAAAACTAAGCTTCTGTTATCAAGTGTATTTCCTCATTATGGATTCTTTCTTGAGGATTTTGTGGTACTGGTCATTGCTATGAGGATCTTGTTGCTAGTTCCCTACACATGGGTGTTTATAAATCTTTCAAGGTTTCCTCTTAGCAGATAGTCTGCTGCTAAAGGATGTTCTGGTCCCTACTGAGGAGCTGAGGTCCAAAGTCCCCTTACTGGTTAATACAAAGTTTTATAAAATATGCATCTTTTCAGCAAATTGTCCATCTGTCTCAGAGTTTTTGTCTCTGTGAAATTGTTCTCCAAGTGTATAAATTGTTTACTAGATTTCAATTTTAGGTAGTGGACAAATGAACCTGGCAATGAGGAACTGAAAAAAAAACGTTGGGGTTGGAGAAATTTGCTAAGAATGGAGGTCAAATCAGGTAAGTAGTCTAAAGTCTAAGAAGATTGTTGTCTAGAGAGTGAATAAAGAGGGAAAGTCAAAGAATGGACAGGTAGGAGCGAATAAATGAAATGAGCTAAGGTAAGGGTAAACTGCACATTAACTTATTCACTTATTTAGTATTTATTATGTGACTTTTTAATGTTAAGTCTCATAACAGATAATGATGGCAATATATAATAATGCACAAAACAGACATGACCTCTCATGTTGTGACATTGATGGTCAGGTATAACAGAGGACATGGACATTGTTTCCAAAGCAATAATTTCTTGTCCAATAGGAAAGTCTGCAGGAGGGGGAGCAAGGCCAGGGGTGGGAGGAGCTTGATTGGATATTAGCCTCTGGGCCCCATTGAAGCACTGACCTCTGCTTTTCAATGTTGTCCAAGGGTTTTGTGTATGTTTGTGTGCAGAGAGGACTTTTTTGTAGTTAGGTAGTAAATTAAAATTAATACTTAGGTAGTCAATGGAGACAAAATTTCAGTTAGGAAGAATAAATTCAAGAGATCTATTGTGCAAAAATAAAGAATATCTTTAATTAGGACTTTTAAATTTTATCTTGGATTGACAAAAGGAACCAACTTTATTGTATCTTTCACATAGGTATTATTTTCACAATTGCTTTTTTTTAATTTGTAAAAACACCTAAATTTAGGTAATAATGTTCTGTGTTGAACTAATAACAATCTCAATCTATTTTTTTTTATAGAACACTTGTAATTAAATAATTAGTTATATAATCTGTTGTATACTATTCCGACCACCAGAATGTATATCCCATGTGGGGAAGGTAGGACTATGTTTATTCAAAGAGGTATCTACCACAATAACCACAATGCCTGCATGTGAGAAACTCAATAAATAGTGAACATATGACCTCCAAAGTAAATAAAAATTAAATTTTAGTTTGTTCAAGTCACAAATTCAAAAAACCTATTTTTCTACAGGCTAGAAGTTCAACTTATGAAACTTGTTATTCTACCTATAAATTTATTAAATATTTATATAAGAATAATTGCTTTCCTTGTACATTATTAAAGATAATAAGTCAATACCTTTAACAGATTGATTTCTCCTAAGCAATTAACCTCATTTACAAACCTAATTAACTTATACCTCTTAAATATCTTGATGTACATTAAAATGCAATTTGTCTAGTACTTTTAAATATATCAAAATGCTTGAGAGGGCAAACTCCCATATCCAGCAAATATGTTCTCTATAGTTTTGGTGCAGTTTTTGTAAATTAAATGGTTCATTTATAAATTAGTTTATAAATGTCATAAATCAAGTTAGTGGTTCAAACTGTTTCTAAACAACTAAACTTTCTTACAACTTTTACATGAGAAGCACAAATAACTTCAATTTGAAAGCACACATTATTTTAATAAGAAAAATGAGTATTTCTGTAACTCCAAATATTTCTAAATTTGACAAAAATAATTATATATATTTTAAACTGGGTCTTGTTATGTTGCCCCAGCTAGCCTCAAACTCATAATCCTTCTTTTCTATGTTTTTGTTAGTGCATTTTAGCTATACATAATAGTGGGGTTCATATTTACAGTCACATATGCATGGAATATAATTTGCTACATGTCAGTCCCCAGCACCTCTTCCCTCCTACCCCTTCTCTCCCAAGCCCCTATTCCTCCTTCTCTACTCCACTGGTGTTTCCCACACCTACTTATTATCTTTATGAATTAGTACTTTATAGGTATACATAAAGGTAAAATTTACCATGGTAACTTCATATATGTGCACAGCATTATTTAATCAACCTCATTCTCCAGTTCCTCTCCTTTCCCATCCTTACACCTCTCTACAAATTCCCCTCCTCCACTCCACTGTTTTCCCATTTTCATTGTGTCCCCCATTTCCCCCACTTTTCTTTGCTCTAGCCTCCACATGTGAGAGAAAGCATTTCACCCTTGACTTTCTGAGTCTGGTTTCTTTCACTTATTGTGATGTTCTCCAGTTCCATCCATTTAGCAGCAAATACTATAATTTCATTTTTTATGACTGAGTAAAACTCCATTGTGTGTATATATACCACATTCATCTGTTGACAGGCGTCTGGGCTGGTTCCATAACTTGGCTATTGTGAATTGTGCTGCTATAAACATTTATGTGGCTGTATCTCTTTAGCATGCTGATTCATAGTCTTTTGGATAAACACCAAGGAAGGTTTTATGGTTTGAATGTGAGGTGTCCCCGCAAAGCTCAAGTGTGAAACTATGCAAGAAGGCTTAGCGGTGAAATGATTGGGTTCCGACAACCTTATCCTGATCAGTGAACTAATCCACCTTAAGGATGAGCTGAGTGACAACTGAAAGCAGGTAGGGTGTGGCTGGAAGAGGTAAAGCACTGGAGGGGTGCCCTTGGGGTATATATTTTGTGTCTGATGAGTGGCGTCTCTCTCTGCTTCTTGGTACAAAGCCCTGAGCTACTTTCCTCCACCATACTCTTCCACCATGATGTTCTGCCTCACCTCAAGCACTGAGGAATGGAGTTAGCTTTCTATGGATTGAGACCACTGAAACTGTGAGCCCCCAAATAAACTTTTCCTCCTCTAAAATTATTCTTATCAGGTCTTTGTTCACTGCAGCAAAAAAGCTGACTAAAACAAGTGGGAAAGCTGCTGCTTCTTTTCCCAAATCCCAGTCTCTTGACTTTTATATTTTCCCGCTATAATAGTTATAAATCTCTCCCTCTTGCCTTGTCTGAGCAAAAGCTTTTTAGTTTAATGGCATCCCACTCTTGATTCATGACTTTATTCTTTTGCTGTGGGAGTCTTGTTGAGAAAGTCATTGCCTACTCCCAAATGCTAGATTGTTGGTCCTAACTTTTCTTCCAGCAGTTGTATGGTAGTTGGTTTAATTCCTAGATCCTTGATCCATTTGAATTTTATTTTTATGCAAGGTGAGAGATAAGGATCTAATTTTAACTTTCTGCAAGTGGCTGTCCAGTTTGTGCAGAACCATTTGTTGAATAGGCTGTCATTCCTCCATGTTATATTTTGACCCCCTTTGTTAAAGATTAGATGTTTAACAATTTATGTGTTTGTTTCAGAATCTTCTATTCTGTTACATTGGTCTTCATTCCTATTTGGAAATCAGTACCATGCTGTTTTTGTTACTACAGCTCTATAGTATAGTTTTAGATCTGGTATTGAAAATCACTTATTTTGTCTTTCTTGCTTAGCAATGTTTTGGTTATTCTGGGTTTCTTGTAGTTCTAAATGAATTTGAGGATTGCTTTTTCTGTATCTGTAGAGAATGACATTGGTTTGTTGATTGCATTAAATCTATATAGTGGTATTGGCAGAATGGTCATTTTAATTATATTAATTCTTTCTAACCAAGAACATGGAACACCTTGTCATCTTTTCAGGTCTTCTTTAATTTCTTTATTCAGTGCTCAATAATTTTCATTATAGAGGTCTGTTACTTCCCATGTTAGATTAATTTCAATGTATTTTCTTCTTTTTGAGGATATTGTGATTGAGACTGATTTCTTGATTTCTTCTTCTGCCTTATTATTGTTAGCATATACGAAAACTATTGATTTATGGGTGTTGATCTTGTAGCCTGCCTCTTTGCTAAATCTGTATAGAACCTAAAACAGTTTTCTGGTGGAATTTTTTGGGTCTTTCATATACAGGATCATGTCATTATCAAAAAGGCATAATTTAACTTCCTTTCTTCCTATTCTTATGGTGTCTGTATGCAGAGTTTCACTGCAGTTTCACTCCCTTAGCTGGACAGCTCTGATGTGTCCCACATATTGGGTCTCTAACTATGTGCTAGGGAGTGGAGAGTGGGATGCATTAGCCTATCTTCTAGCCCCTTCTAGGCTTGGAGGAGATGATGCAGGGATCACCAGATTTGGTCTCTTAGATGACTGTCAATGATGATGGCCGTATTTAGATGTAAATACAAAGCACAATCTTTTAGAGACATACCCCACTCATCACTCCTGAACTGGCAGAATGTAGTGGTGCAGCTGCAGTAGGCCTTCCCATGGTAAATGTTACCTCACCACACCTGAGCCGGCATGTAGCCAATGTCGTGGTGCAGCCGCAGTAAGCCTTTCCCACTACACCTGAGCCAGCAGGTAACTGCCCAAGCCCTGTTCTTGTGACAGAGCCACAAGTGCTAATAAATTCCCCCATCCCAGACCATGTGTTACTATTCCCTCTGGTCCTGGGAGCAGCCATACTGCTATCTCTCTTAATAAAATCTCCTGTCTCACCTACCAGGGATCTCTTTGTGGTGTGAGCGCGTCCAGCAATGGTGCCTTGACTCAGATGAAAATTTGTGTCTCCAGTGTGCTTGCTCCCTAATCTCTTTTAGGGTTGAGCTGCCCTGGGCCACATGGCTCCCTGGAGCTGAGCTTCCATTAGCCCGATTGTCCCCTTGTCCATCCAGACACTGGCTCTTTTCAGTTAAGTCCCCTCGGAATTGGGTCTCCACATGGTGATATCTCTATGAGGCAGGTCTGAATTTTTCTCTCTGGGGATCCGGGATCCCCCACTCATTGGTTTTTTCCCAGCGCTTGGTTCAGCACCTGTGAGGGATCCTGGACGCCTTGCAGACACTGGCAAATTGAGGTGACCACCCATTTGCTGTGCTCTTGTGATATTTTGTGGAAGCTGACTTTTTGAGGACGCTCTTGAACTCATCTTGCCTCAGGCACTCGGAGTGCAAAATATCGCAGTGGGGCCCTGGGGTCCGGCTCTTCCATTCCGGCGGCGTCTCCTCCTCTTGGTTGTCTTTTAGATAACCTTAAGTTTCTGCATCTCACCCCTGACCTAAAACCCTCCAAACTCATTCGTTTTTGTAATTAAACCTGGCCCCAATATCCTTTAGATAATTCCTCAAAATGACCGCTTAACGGCACTTTTGATCCCAACATTTTAAAGGATGTTTCTGATTATGTTGAACCATCGGGCAAATGGAAAGAGATTCCTTACATTTGAGCCTTTTCCTTTCTCTGCTCTAGACCCCATCTCTGCCTGCCTTGTAATCCCCCTCAACTTCTACTTGCTACTGCTGCTCCTCCCACCAAAGCTGCCCCTCCCCTTGTGGCTTTTCCTCCTGCTCTGTTTGACTTTGACCCAGCGGAGGAGCCACCACCCCGCCGCCCGCCCCCTCCTCAACCCGTGCCAACTTCAGAGCCTAATGACATTCTGCCTTCCTCTCCCCACTCGCCACGGTATTCCCCCGTCCAGCCCTCCCACAACTCGCTCAAGCTTATGCAGTAACCTTGCCAAACATAACCACCTCCCTGCTGCTGCTGCTGCTGCTGCTGCTGCTGCGCCCCCCCGCCCCAGGAGAGGGACCCGAATCCTCCAGGCCACCATCTCAGTAACACTGCACCCCCTTCCTCCTAGATCCCCTTCATGAAGCTGCAGGCGCTGAAGGTGTTGTTTGGGTTCATATCCCCTTTCTGATCTAACTCAAATCGAAAAGCATATGGGTGCCATTTCTTCTAATCCAGCCACCTTCATAAAGGAATTTCAATATGTTACTCAGTCCTATGAACTTAGAAGACATGATATTTTCATGATTCTCTCTAATACCCTAACCTCTGAGGAGCATGGACGATTGTGGGAACATGCTGATGAGGTTCATTAAACCAATCCAGACCACCCACTGGGGCTATAGCTGTCCCTGACCAAAACCCCCATTGGTACTATAATAATCCTCAACATAAAATTAGCCGTAACCAATTTCAAACTTGTATGTTGGTTGGCGTCTGGAGAGCAACCATTAAGCCGATTAACTTCCAAAGGTTGCAGGAAGTAATTCAAGAAAGGACCGAAAACCCCTTAGCCTTTTTGGCTAGATTAACTCAGGCTATGACCCAATATACTAATCAGGGCCCTGACTCTCCCGAGGGCCAACAGCTTCTTATGGCATACTTCTTTTCCCAATCCTACCCTGCTGTTCGTCTAAAACTAAAAAAGTTAGAAAGAGGTCCCTTTAACCCCAACCTGAAATTCTACACATGGCATTTAAGGTTTATAACACCCGCGATGACCACAGGCAAAAACAACAGTGTCAAATATTAGCCAGAGCTCTTTAATCTTCCCCAAATCACCACTCACATCCGCCACTCCAGGGTCCCGGCTCCCAATATAGCCGTTGCCTACCTCCCAGAAACCACCAACCTCCTGGATGCTGTTACCGATGTGGCAGGGAAGGTCACTGGGACCAAGGTTGCCAACAGCCTTGACCACCACCTGGTCCATGTCCCAATGCAAGAAAACAGGTCACTGGGCTGTGGAATGTCCCACTGTGCCTCAACACGGTGTCGCCACTTCTCTGGACTCAGCCTCAACTTTCTGGGACTTTCTGGGACTAGTGGAAGAATGAGGGGGGCCTGAGGCTTCTGGGCCCAACCAACATCACTAGTCAGGAGCTTCAGGTAACCCTTACAGTGGCGGGCACACCCATTTCTTTCCTGATTGACACAGGGGCCACCTTTTCTACCCTCTTACATTTTAGTGGCCCTACCCTGCCCACTCAAACTCCCATTGTTAGAGTGGAAGGCAATCCCTATATACCCTGCAAAACCCCACCCTTGACTTGTCAAATTGATACTCTTATTATTATCCACCCCTTTTTGATTATCCCCTCTTGTCCTGTTCCCTTATTAGGATGAGATTTGCTATCCACACTGGGTGCCACTCTCCATTTTTCCACTCAGCCTGGCCACTCTCCAACTCCTCTGCCCTCCGTTTACTTCTCCTAGCCCAGTCACCTCCTCACTCTGACCGGATGCCTCCCACCTCCAATTCCCCTTCTCTGTCCCAAACAGAATACCCTCTACCACCCTCCCAGGTAAATCCCATTGTCCGGGACATCATCTCACCTTCCCTTGCCTCCTGCTCCCCCCATATAAATTGCCTTAAAGGACCCCATCTACTTCCCTTCACAATCCCAATATCCCTTCCCTCACAAGAGCCTTCAAGGGTTACAACCTGTCATTCAGGATCTTTTACAGAAAGGCTGTCTCCGACCCACCTCCTCTCCTTTTAATACCCCTGTTCTGGTAGTTAAAAAAAAACCCAATGGCTCTTTCCGCCTAGTGCAGGATCTCCGCCTCATTAATGATGCTGTTGTCCCCTTGACTCTGGTGGTCCCTAACCCTTATACTCTCCTATCTTCAATTCCTGCCTCTACCTCTCACTTCTCTGTATTAGATCTTAAGGATGCTTTTTTCACCATTCCTCTACATCCCAACTCCCAAGATATTTTTGCCTTTACCTGGACCAACCCACACATCCATACCTCTTCCCAACTGGATTGTCCTTCCCCAGGGGTTTAGAGACAGTCCCTACCTCTTTGGACAAACTCTAGCCCATGACCTTACCCAGCTGTCCCTCCCTAAATTCTCTCTCCTTTAGTATGTGGATGATCTCCTGCTGTGTAGTCCCTCCTATCAAACCTCCATCTTTGATTCAATATGCCTGCTTAACTTTCTGTTAGACAAAGGCTATGGGGTCTCTCCCTCAAAAGTACAACTCTCCACTGCTCAATTAACCTACCTGGGGGTCCTCCTTAGGCCAGGATATAAACCTTTAACCATCAAATGTAAGGAGCTGCTCTCCTTATTGCCAATTCCTTCTTCCAAATCTGAACTCCTTTCCTGTCTTGGCCTGGCAGGATTCTTTCGCTCCTGGATCCCCAACTATTCTCTTCTAGCTGCTCCTTTATACAAAGCCTCTAAGGATCCCCCACTTGAGCTGCTTCCCCCTTCTATTAAAACTCTCTTTCTGAAGCTTCAACAAGCTCTCATTTCTGCTCAGGTCTCTACCTTCCAGACTTATCCGGACCCTTTCTCCTTTACATCCATGAGGCACAGGGCTATGCACTTGGAGTGCTGGGACATCAGCTTGGACCCTCCTTTGGCCCAACTGCCTACCTATCAAAGAAATTAGATCCTACTGTCCGTGGATAGACCCCTTGTCTCCTTACTTTGGCTGCTGTCTCAGTTCTTTCCAAGGAAGCAAAAAAAAACCTAACTTTGGCTCCCCTACCTCTGAACTTCTAACGTACAAAGGCCTACAAACTTTACCCCCTTGCAGGATTCTCTCCCTCCAAATATCTCTCCTAGAAGATCCCTCCCTTTCCTTTCAAGTTTGTTCCCTTCTCTAAATCCAGCCTCACTCCTCCCAAAAAGCTGTGCAGCTCCCAAGATCTTCACTCCTGCCTGGAAATTCTAGAGGACCTCCTCCCTCATCCATCGCATGTACAAGAAGGTCCCTTAACCCAACCCTCTCACATATGGTTCACAGATGGAAGCTCCTTTATTCATAATGGCTCCCGTTACACAGACTATGCCATAGTCACCCCCACCAAACTTATAGAATCCAGCCCCCTCCCTCGTGGTACCACCAACCAGCAAGCTGAACTCATAGCTCTGACACGAGCCTTTACTTTGGCAAAAGAGGATACTTTAAGAGTCTGTACAGACTCCAAGTATGCCTTTCACACCATTCTTGCTCACAGTGCCATCTGGAGGGAAAGGGGCTTCCTCACAACAAAAGGCTCACCCATCAATTCCACATTTATTTCTCACCCACTAGAGGCCCTGAAACTGCCCAAAGCTACTGGCATAGTTCACTGTAAGGCCCATCTAACTGATCAGTCATTCATAACTCAGGGCAACAACAAGGCTGACGAGGAAGCAAAACAGGCAGCTTTATGTCCTTACGCTTCTTCCTCTGTCCTCCTCTCAGCTGCCTTACCCACCACCCACCCCATAAATACTCCTCATCTGAATACAGAAATCCTCACCTACCTACATAAACTTTTTCATCCCAATTCTACCTCCCTATTACATTTCCTTAAGTCTTACTGTACTCTCACCCCCACAGATACAAAGTTCTTACATGATTTAGCACTATCCTGTGATGTTTGCCTTTGTGCCAATACACTTCTAGTTCTAGTTGACACCTTTTCAGGTTGCATTGAAGCTTTTCCCATGACCAATAAAAGGGCAACTACTGTCACTCTATCATACTTCAGGATATAATCCCCAGATTTCATGTACCCACCTCATTCAATCTGACAATGGTCAAGAATTTACCTCCCAAGTATCTCAAACACTCTCCACTACTCTAGAAATCCCTTGGCACTTCTACAGTGATCAGGAAAGGTGGAAAGAACAAACAGAACTATCAAAAATATCCTCACCAAGCTCTCTCTCTCGAGTTACATCTTGACTGGGTGAAACTCCTTCCCCTGGCCTTAGTCAGAGTCTGTGCCCTCCCAAAGAAGCCACAAAGGCCCTGATCAGTCTTTAGATAATATCTCCTAGCTTGCAACCTCTGTCTTTTGTAATAATGGTCAGGAGGAGAGGAAAGAAAGGGAACATAGAGACTAAAAAGCTGAGGCACTGGCTGGCTCTGACCCTACAAGGAGTAAGCTTCCAGGCTAATAGAGGAGAGAAATGGAATGGACCCCAAGTCATGAAAAGGACTTATGTCCATTGTGAAAAAGGGGGATATTACCTGCGGGAGTGTCTACAGGCCAAGCACAAAGCGACCACCACTAAGGCCCTATCCTATCTGTTAAGGTGATAACTGGAGGAATGAATGTCCCCAGGTTTGCAGGTCCTCGGATCCAAAGTTCCCCACACAGCCCTGACAGGGCTGACGAGGTCAGCTTCTTTGGCTCTGTGACTCCTATGGCTCTGTGACTCCTATTACATGCTTCTCTATGGGGAGCCAAAAGGTCAGTTTCCTCTTGCACACTGGTGCTAGCCTTTTCTCCTACCCTGGATCCCCCTCCTAATATTGTGACAGTGCAAGGAGTGTCTGGAGGGCCTGTAACTAGAAACTTGACTCTCCCATTAAGTTATAAATGGGACAAGATGTTGTTTTCTCATGCATTCCTGACTGTTCAATGAGTGTCCTACCCCTTAAGAGAAATTTACTTTCAAACATTCAAGATTCTATCATGATAAACCGAATGGGGAATGGCCTTATTGTAATTAATGAAGCAGACATTCTCCTTCACTCTATGACTAATCTTTATACTGTGTCATTCAAGGTTCTAGCTACTGCTATTTAGTTTACTATGTTAGATGTCTTTTTCTGTATACCCCTAGACTTTCAATTACAATATGTATTTCTTTGAGGAGCCAAATAACAGACCTGGTTTTCCCTCTCAAACTCAATGTAAATTTTCATTCTGACAATAACTTTGATATCTTAGTTCAGCAGATCCACTCCAACTTAAAGTCTGCTGAACTCCCGATTGTGACGAAGAAGGAACCACCCATGAGCACTCCAGATGACCTCTATCACAGACTCCTTATTTAACCCAAACATTATCAAGGGAAGACCCAAAACTGCTTGCCCCATGTTGCCCTTTTCTCAGCAGGAAGTAACCAGATCGGTCGTCGCCCGAACCCCCACAGCAGTTTGGGTTTCCCTAAACAGAGGGGGGAATGAGGCAGAAAAAGTTAGGCAGTTCAGTGTAGGCAGAGCAATGTGGGTTGATAAGGAGATCATCTTTCCTGAGAAGGCAAAGACATCCCCCAATGCTAATGAGGGTCTGTTAAGATAGGCCCAGATGCAGACTCTCCCTGCTGCTAAGCAAGGAACCACAATCTTTCTTGGCGCCTAAGACATGGATCAAAGAACCTAATGCATGGATCAAAGACTGGACCAGAATTCCCAGCACCTGTACAGGGGCAGGGAAGCA
>PVKS010024232.1:0-31318 GCA_004027875.1 Aplodontia rufa
TCGGGTCGTTCTGCCCGTTCCTTGCTCTGGAGTGCAGCGGGGAGCGACTCCTTTCCCCATCCCTGCCCTAACCAGGCCCCTCGGAGGACGGCTCCCTAGGTCGTTCTGCCCACTCCTCGCACAGGAACGCTGCGGGGAGCTACTCCTCTTCCCTGGTCCCCAGCCCTGTGCTGCCGGCGCCCGGTTCCCAGTGTCCTGCTGGCCTCCTGGGGAATGGCTAAGGTCCCCCGAGGCCGTTCCACCCGCTCCCCGCTCCAGAACCCTGTGGGGGGCGACAGACACAAAATCAAAAAGCTAATACTTCATCTCACAGTCCTAGAGAAAGAAGAACAAACCAACACCAAAATCACTAGAAGACAGGAAATAATTAAAATCAGATCTGAAATTAGTGAAATTGAGATCAAGAAAATAATACAAAAAATCAGTGAAATAAAAGTTTTTTAAAATGATAAACAAAACCAATAAATCATTAGCCGCACCAACCAAAAGAAAGAGAGAAAAATCTCATATCATTAAAATTGGGGATAGAAAAGGAAACATCACAATAAACACCTCTGAAATCAAAAGGATCACCAGAATCTATTTTGAAAACCTATACTCCAATAAGCTAGAAAACCTTGAAGAATGGACAAATTCCTAGAGAAAATGCACCACCAAAACTGAACCAGGAAGAACTAGAAAACTTAAACAGATCAATTTCCAGTGATGAAATAGAAGTAGCCATCAAAAACCTTCTAACAAAATAAAGCCAGATGGATTCTCAGCTGAGTTCTATAAGACCTTTAAAAAAGAGCTAATACAAATCCTTCCCAAATTATTCCATGAAATAGAAAGGAGAGAACTCTACCAAATTCTTTCTATGAAGCCAGTATCACCCTGATACCAAACCTGACAAAGGCAAATTCAGGAAAGAAAACTTCAGACCTATATCCTTGATGAACATAGATACAAAAATCCTTAATAAAACATTGGCAAACCACACAAAAAATACATTAAAAAGATAGTACACCATGACCAAGAGGGATTCATCCCTGGGATGCAAGGTTGGTTCAATATTCAGAAGTCAATAAATGAAATTCAAACATAAATAGACTTAAAAATGAGAATCATATGATTATTTCAACAGATTCTGAAAAAGCATCTGACAAGCTATAACACCAATTAGTGTGTTTAAAAGATTGGAAAAGACAGGAATAGAAGAAACTTACCTCAACATAGTGAAGGCCATTATGACAAGCCTAAGGCCAACATTATTCTGAATGGAGAAAAATTGAAAGCATTTCCTCTGAAAACAGTAATTAGGCATGGATGCCCACTTTCACTATTACTATTCAACATAGACCTTGAAATTCTAATCAGAGCAATTAGGCAAGAGAAGGAAATTTAAGGGATAATAGCCAAAGAAGAGCTCAAACTTCACTGTTTATTGATGGAATGATTATATATTTAGAAGATCCAAAAAGTGGAGGAGGCAATGTCCACTGAAGTTCTGTCTGACAAAGTCCAGACTTGGGGATGGGCTAGGGAAAGCCAGCCCTGGAAATTGCCAAAACCATCCCTTCTAGGAATTGACTGTGATCTAGTAATTATATGTATTATGAATTTACTTAAACTGGAAATTCTCTGATTGTTATGAGAATTCCATTGCTAAAACAACTGTTGTGGATTGTTGAGACAAGTACTTGTAATAACACATATAGAAATCATGGAAAATAAAGCTATACTGACTTTAAAATAAAATTGGAGAGAGAAAGCAAAATAATTAGAACTAAGGAACAAAGAAACAGTATACATAAAACATCTACCAAATACTATCTTGACTGTTCACATTGTATTGTGAACTTTGAGTGAGAAAGGCATGTTTACCTTTCCTGTTCTTGCAGAAATTGAGTTTTAACTCTTAAGCAGTAAATAAGACATGTTTGCCTTTCCTGGCTTAGTGGAAATTGAGTTTTAACTTATTACTAGTAAATATGACATGTTTACCTTTCTTGTCTTTTCAGAGGTTAGGTTTTAACTTCTTAACCCATAGGTTAGGATGCACAAATATTTTATACAATTGACAATTATAGGACCTAGGATAGCTATAGAATATCCAGTAAGGTTACAATAACAAAATAGTTTTAGGTTAGCAGTTAATAGGGTATAGGAGTTATAATAGACTATATCATATTCTAGCTAATTAAGAAACTTTTCATTTATGCTAAGATAGGGCTTCTAGATTAATGTAGTGCTTTAAATGCTTCTCTCATCTAATGAGGCAATGGTTTGTAGAAACCTCTGGAGGAAAATAGGGAGACAGAATTTGGGGAAGTATTTGGTTTCTGTCTTTTATCAAAGCAGGTTTAAAGAATACAGTCAGTGTGGTGGGGTGGTTGAGGACATGAACTGTACTAATGGTTGATGCTTTAAGTAATTTTATGTCTGGTGCTCTGAAACAGTTTAAACCAAATAGTTACATAAGATCAAGGTGGTGGGGAGAACATGAATTATACTAATGGTTGATGCTTTAAGATTACTGGGAAATTGAAAATGTGATTGTACAAGAAAGCAGATAATGAAAGTATTATTTGTGCACCCATATGAAAATGTTCAAACATAAAGAACAGTCAGCATTTTGCTCAAGCAGCTTGCTGTGTCTGCTTGCAACTTGCTCCAGAGGTTCAAGTCTGTCCTCCACCCCGACTCCACCCATCCTTTGGGGACCTGAGAGTTTGCTGGAGTTGGCCCCTGGCAAAAAAAGCTCCACATGAAGACTTCTAGAGCTCACAATGAATTCAGCAAAGTACCAGGTTACAAGATCAACATTCACAAATCAATTGCATTCCTTTATTCCAATGATAAACATGCTGAAAAAGAAAATAGGAAAATTACCCCATTCACAACAGCTTCAAAATACATAAAATACTTGGGAATTAATATAACAAAAGAGGTGAAGAATCCTAAAGAAAGAAATTGAAGAAGACCTTAGACGATGGAAAGACCTCCCATGTTCTTGGATAGGCAGAATCAATGTTATCAACATGAACATCTTACCTAAAGAACTATACAGATTCAATGCACTACCCACCAAAATTCCAATGACACTCTTCACAGAATTAGAAGCAGCAGTCATGAAATTCATTTGGAAAAATAAGAGACCAAGAATAACAATGCAATTCTTAGCAAGAAGAGTGAAGCTGGAAGAATTACAATACCAGACTTCAAATTATACTACAGAGCTATAATAATAAAAACAGCATGGTGCTGGCACCAAATTAGACATGAAGATCAATGGAATAGAATAAAAGACACAGAGATAAGCCCACAGTTACCTAATACTTGACAAAGGAGGCAAAAATGTAAGTTGGAAAAAAGACAGTCTCTTTAACAAATGGTGGCAAAACTAGAAATCCATATGTAGTAGAATGAAACTCAATTTCTGTCTCTCACCCTGCATAAAATTGAAGTCAAAGTGTACCAAAATCTAGGAATTAGACCAGAAATCCTGCACCTACTAGAAGAGAAGGTAGGTACAACACAGCATATTAGCTCAGGAATTGACTTCCTAAACAAGACTCCCAACGTGCAAGAAGCAAAAGGAAAAATCAATAAATGGGATGGCATCAAGTTAAAAAGCTTCCTCACAGCAAAGGAAATAAGAGCGTGAAGAGAGAACACACAGAATGGGGGAAAAAACCTTTACCACCTGCACCTCAGGGCATTAATACCCAGGATATACAAAGAACTTAAAAAACTTAACACCAAAAAAATCCAGTAAATAAATGGGATGGAACGTTGGCTCAGTGATTACAGTGCTTGCCTGGCAAGCGCAAAGATGCAAATTCGAACCCCAGCACCACGTTCACAACAAAATGTCTAAGCAACGAAAACCACATGAAAAACTAAATAAAATTGATTCTATCCATCTCTCTCTTTCTCTCTCTCTCTTTCTCTTTCTCTAGCTGTCTCTCTCTTTAAAAAATGAAAATAAAAATAAAAGGGCAAAAACTGAAAAGATACTTCTCAAATGAAGAAATATAAATGGTCAACAAATACACATAAAATGCTAAACATCTCTAGCAATTAGAGAAATGCTAATTAAAACTATGCTGAGATTTCACCTCACTCCAATTAGAATGGAATTTATCAAGAATATGAACAATAAATGTTGATGGGGATGTGAAGGAAAGGATGCACTTATACATTGTTGGTGGGACTTCAAACTGCTACAACCACTCTGGAAAGCACTTTGGAGATTCCTCAAAAAAATAGGCCATTTGTGTTTGCTAATGGGCATCAACTTAAATTAGACTTCTATCCTTCCTCAATGACTGGGAAGATGGAATATTTTCTCCTTTGATGTTTGCATTTCAAAGAGATGTTTCCTACCATTTGACTCAGCTATTCCACTCCTTGGTATATATCCAAAGGACCTAACAGCAGCATACTACAGTGATAAAGCTACATGAATATTCGTAGCAGCTCAATTCACAATAGCTAAGCTACGGAACCAACCAAAGTGCCCTTCACCTTCTGAATGGATAAAGAAATTGTGGCATATACACATAATGGAGTATTACTCAGCAAGGTGGAGGAGTGCTCGGAAGGAGATATTTACCAAATTGTATTGCTGTATTGTGTGCATTATGAATATGTGACAACAAATCCCATCATTATGTACAACAACAATGCACCAATAAAAATAAGAAAAATAAATAAATGATGTTACTGCGCTACTAGCTAAGATATTATGTTTAACTCAACACTCTTGTATGAGTTACAATTACATCCACTAATCAATATATACTGTCAAAACAAATGTTACATCAGAGTTAAACAGGCAAGGAAAACTTTAAAGGCTATTGCAATAGGAAAGAGAGATGAAACTCTATTCCACTGAAAGAAGTCATGAAAATTTTTAAGCACTGGGGTTACTAGAAAAATTCTGGAGAACATTATCAGGGAGGTTGATCAGTGGGATGTGTCCAGAACATTGAGTTATTTCTGAGTTTTCAAATGTTTTTCTCTGTGATTAGGCCATCTGTGCTTACTAATGGGCATCAATTTAAATTAGACTTCTTTCCTTCCTCAATGACTGGGGAGATGGAATGTTTTCTCCTTTGATGTTTGCATTTCAAAGAGATGTTTCCCAGGTCATTGAGAAAGACTTTTACTGGGTTGTAAAACTGACAAGAGCCTAAGAGAATATTTACGTACTTTCCAAAGGGGCAGAGAAATAATTTATCAAGTTTTCTTAAGTAAATGCTCTAAGAAAAAAGTGACTAATGGTCTGTACTCAACTGCTTTTAAGTTAAATTAAGAGGAATATAAAGACTGTCTTGGTCAATACATACAAATAAGAAAATGTCTAAGATAATGAGGTCAAAACAAGCATGTAGCTGGACTCCACGGAATTCAAGGTATTTTCACTATCTCCTGAGGTTTCAGGTTCAGCTGCCCAGATATTGTCCATCCAAGTCTAGCTGCTTTTCTGAAGGTTTACATCTGAGAAGTCCTTATCTGAATAATACTTATGGGAAAATATTTAGAACAATGACAAAAGTGGGGAAACAACTGTGATAGTATTTGAGATAGTCTGAACAACGGCTCACATATTTATATATTGAGAAATCAGAGCTACTCAAAATTGGTTTTCTTTTCTTTCTTTCTATTTTTTTAATTAAGAGCATCACAAGGTTATAAGACTCTGGAGAACTTATTCTGGAAGGTTCCTGGCACATTGTCTTGGCCTGTTTTCTGTTACTATAACAGAATATCTGGGACTCAATAATGTATAGAGGAAAGCATATTTCAGCTCACAGTTCTGAAGGCTGGGAAGTCCAAAGCATGGAATTGGCATCGGCTTGACGTCTTGTGCTGCTTCAACTCATGGAGGAAAGTGGAAGGGCAAGTGGGTATGTAAAAAAGAGACAAAACATGAGAAGGAGCCTCAGTTTTTAACAACTCATTATGGTAGAGCTAATCCATTCCTGTGAGAGCATGAACATGCTCATTACTTGGAGAATTAATCCAGCTGTTTAATCCAAAGAGAGTCGTTCATCATGCATGAGGGCTCCATCTCATGACTCAAACAACCTCCCCTGTGGCTCCAGTTCCAAACATTGCAGCATTAAGGAATTAAGGTTCTAGCACATGAAAGTTCAAGGTACACACTCAAACCACAGTATGTGTGAACTAAATATATTTTTCTACTACATGCAAGAGAGATGCTGCTATATTCCTTTTGGAGAGGGTGCTGACAAAATTGAAATAGAAAAGAGTTCTCTTCCTACAGACATTTAGTTGTTGTCCTTTGCCTGTTTGATGGTTTGTTGAGACATTCATTTAACAGGTCAGAGCACCTGGAGGCTTTCTTCTTTGGGGAGGGTAAAAGCTAGGTTTGCCTTCATATCCACAACCAGCTCGTAGGCCACTTGTAACTTCCCTTCAATCCTTCTTCTCTATGCCTCCCTTGCCTTGTATTTTTGTCTTTGAGCTCTCCTACATCTCTGCTCTCATAGGGCAGTCATCCTATTCCTGCTCTATCATTCTCCAATTCTCCTTCCTTGGTCTAATTTTAATTTCTCTATCCACTAACATGCTCCAATTTGCCCCCAGAATTGGCCCTTCTTTTTGGTAATATTTAGAAATAAAAATTAAGGCAATTAATAACATAGAAGTCTAATCATAACCAGTTGACTAATATATGCTGAGTATCATGCATCAGTTATCTAAATACATTCTTAAAACCATGCAAGAGAGATGCTGTTACATGCCTTTGTGTGGAGGGTGGGAAAATTGAAATAGGAAAATATTTACATTTTTTCAAAGATCATAGAGTTAGTAGGAAACCCCTAGAACAAATAATCTGATCCTATCCTGTTTTCCAGACCATCTTTATTTTCATATGTCTTGCTGTCTTCCTTGGTCTCTCTGGAACAAACAGTCTCCATTTCTTTAGGGCTATAAGCCTTCAGGGAAGTTGGGATTAGAATTGTGGCACTGAACAGTCTGGAAAGGATAGAAGGAAGTATCACGGGAGAAGAAATTTCTTCAAAGAGGGTCCAAGGAGTTCCCAGAAGAGAAAGGAATTCAATTTAGGACCAGCAGGGTCCTTGGTATACATAACAGAGAAGAATTTCAGCAAAAGCCAGACAGAGGCACAAATAGAGGTTTATTCAGGAAGACAGATACACATTCAAGGGAGAATGTGGGCTGTTTCAAGAGTGAGAAGCAGCCCTGATTGGACTGGGGGGTCCAACAGTTATAAAAGGGTTGTATTATGGGGCCAGACTGGAGGTGAATCTAGGGTGGAGCTGCACAATTTTGCACCAGTTTTCCTGCACCTGCATATTTCCTCAGTTTATAAGGGTGTGTGCCATGGATGCAGGCCAAAGGCACATTGCTCAAGATTTACAATTGTGCCTTTTGCATCTCAATGGCTTGCAGATGTTTCCCCCCAAGATTCAGTATTTCTCTCTCCTTATGATAAATTCCTAAGTCATCTCCCCTCTCCGAGACTTTGATCCCTTTGATGAGGGATGAAGACCCCATCTTCTATGGCTGCTTCAGGCTGGCAAAGGGCAATGACCCTGCCTAGGCAGGAATCAAAAGTCTCATCCTGACTGTTCTAAAGGAGATAGACACTGGTCTCAGATGCAAGGATGGGTTGAAATTCTTGTGCTGATATCCTCTTAATGTGGAATTGTTGCAATCTTGGAAGATACAGACTGCATTAGATCAAAAGGATCAAGCTGAGCAATAGGAGCAGAAGTATAGTTACTAGAGGTTCTAATGGTGGTAATAGTCAAGCGAGGTTAGATAAGTAAGCATTGGTAGTTTTGTTTACCTGTATACATCTCAGGACCTGAAAAAAAGCTTAAGGAGTGTCTGTTGAATCATAAGTATTAACATAGTTCAAACATCATTTTAGCAGAGATTGTTATTATTATTATTATCAGACATTCATGCATAAGACACCCTTTTCTAGATCCTTTACTCACTTTTGGTAAGGCTGATGCAAATGTACATCAAGTTGCATTTACAAAGATAAAAGCCTCCTTTTTAAAAAATGTCCATGTATGATTGTTCTTTGGTTATACTTTCCTGTCAGGTGTTTATGACCAAGTTGGTCAAAAATTGACCTTGCTCCAATTTACTATTAAAGAGTCACTTTTGAGTGAATCCTCTGGTTTCCTCTATTAGTGGACTCTGCCAGCATGGATCAGGGTCTTGGGGACCACATGCGGCTTCTCTGGGAAGCAATACTGACAAAGATCAAAGGATAGCTTCAAATTTCTTAAGCTTAGGAAACAGTGTTGATGATCACAAATGCATCTCATTTATATAACAATGAAACATTCGGGTAGTTAAATAAATAGATATAAGCCAGGTTTTGAAATGGCAGCATGGCCCTTTTATATCAAATGCATTGTATAAAAGACAACACTTACTGGTTACCTTGTCTGAAACTCTACATTTTCAAACTTTTACATGACAGTTAAACAAGGCTCAGAGAAACATTTAGCTCTTAAATGTTAACTCTAGTTACATATATTAAAGTGTCAACTATATTGCAGTAACTTAAAAGAAGTTGTTTTTTTAATCAGTTATGAAATAATCGTTTAAAAGACTTTAAAACAGGTATAATCTCTAATTCTTTTAAGATTTAGTTTCCCTGAGTAATAAAACTTAAAAGACAAAAGAAACTATCCTGATAGGACCAAATCAATATTTTAAGAAAACCTTGTTGTTTTAAATATAGAAAATTGCTTTGTTTCATGTTAATGCATTAAAAGTTGACCTTAGGAAAAAAATCCCTTAACTAACTTTAACTGTGTTAATTAAAACCAACTTAGTCACACATCAAACATTTTTAGATTTACCCTTCATAAACCTCCTGCAACTTACTTAGACACTCGATAGCATGTTTTCTTTACTATATAAGATACTTTCTCATCCAGAAACATTTCTTTCATTCTAATTTCAGTACCAAAGTACATTTCCATACCTATAACTTTCTTATATCTCTTTTCCTACGTGCTGACACTTTCTTAAATCTACATTTTGAAACAATCCTTATAAAATTTATTATTTTTTCAATTACTCCTCTTAATAAGATGAAATACTTTATGCTATTTATAGTACTTGAATTGAAATACAGCTAACATCTCTTGCACTTTTTGTATATAGAATTCCACCTGTTAGAATTTTAACTCAGTAATATTGGTTTTAGAGAAGACCCAGAAAGAAAGCAATCTTAAACTGTGTTCCATTGACCAACAACTTGTATGAAAACATATTTAAAAGACTCAAAGAATCTTATATAATTCAAGAAGCCAAGAGTGTGAATTGTTTCTACCAGTTAATATCTTCGCTTTCTCTTAGCCTATTAAACAGATGTCTCTTCTTTAAGAAACACATTTGTAAATGTTTGTCCCACTTATATCAAATCTAATTTATCCATTTTTAACATTTAATTTTAGGCTACTTATCAAAACCAAGATATCAGGCAAGCACTGTAAACATTTTAAGCCATCTTTTTTCCTGTCCAAAAAAAAGTCCTGAAAGCAAAATATATTGCACTTCAAACATATTATAGAAAATGACATTTTTTCATTGACTGATCACCTAGAAAAAAACATGTGGTTTGGCAATTTTAAAGACATCTTTACTCTTATTTTATCTAATTTAAATTATCAAAGATTTAAGTCACATGCACAAAAGGTAACTTGTATTCATTTCTTAAAAATATTTTTTTAAAGAGGGACAGTGAGAGAGAGAGAGAGAGAGAGAGAGAATCAATTTTATTTAGTTTTTCATGTGACTTTTGTTGCATTGTGTACGTGGCGCTGGGGTTCGAACTCGCGTACTTGCGCATGCTAGGCAAGCACCGTAACCTCTGAGCCACCCTTCCAGCTCCTTAAAAATATTTTTATAAGTACTCATTTATAAGCCAATTTGGTATCATGAAGACACAGCATACAATACACACATATTCATGAATATACATAAAAATATAGACAAAAAACAACGATCTTAGTGTTCATTTAGATGTACCATTTGCTATATTTTTTAAAATTGTCACCAATGTGCCAGATACCTCCTTTAATCAAGAAGAGGAGAAAGTGTTTCTTGAGAAAGGCAAAAGATATTTAGGTAGTGCTGTACTCCAGCTTTATTGGCAATCCCGGAGAAGTTTACAGAGAGCCACCTCTTGACTTTTTGACGACAGCAAGATGACATTTGAATTTCAAGTTCTTACTGTCATGACAACTCTAGATCACCTAGGCCGTTGCTAACTGGTACTAACCAGATTCTTAACCACATATTCTTACAGATATGTTGTTGTTGTTGCTGTTGTTGTTGTTAAGAGGAATTATCCTTATCTCCCAAAGTTTCAGTGTGCAGTCTTAAAATTCTCCTTCGGAGTAACCTGGGTTCCTTTTATTTACATTATTTTGGGCTTGCATTTCCTCTGCAGGTAAGGTAGTTTGCTGCAGAATGTGGCATAGCCTGTTCACTTAGGCCAGGCAGGCACCTCTACAGGTAAATTGCTTTTTGGAAAAGAAAGCATGTGGGGTCAGCACAGTGGGCCCCTTTTATAGAATTATCCTTTTAACCTTGTATTCCCATCACTCATATTTGTCTCTTCCCTAACAAAAGGAATCCCAGTGTATAAGCTTTTGTGCCAAATTTAGAATTTCATAAGCCAAAATATTCTGCCACAGATGTCTTTTGTGTGACATAGTGAACGATATATTATAAAGGACATAGACCTGGAGAAGATCTATACAGTTGGGGAGTGGTTGGGGCAAGACCTGTCAACCATGTCTGCACACTGAATCCATGGTTCAGCTGGCTGCTTCTCTTTCCATGAGGTAGATCCATTTCAGTCATCTCCACTGTTTATTTCTACCCACTTTTTAGAACATTTTAAATGGGTAAGATCTGTTTTACTTTTCTTAATCCCAAGTGAATTTGAGTTAGCCTGTGAACAGTTGCTAAAGTTATCAACCTTTGAATATTTAGCCTTAAAAAAAAAAAAAACCGGTTGCAGGATGAAGGGAGACCCAGATAGTCAGATCTCTGTCCATTTTTCCCATTTACAGACTAAGGCTTCATTCTACAATTTATATTGCAACCCAATCATGTTATGGGGGGAGGAAATTGATTAATTCCTCTGTCTTAAACTAATTTTAATTATTTAATATGTATCCAAGGGGTTCTCAGGGATCTACACTAAATTACCCATAACCTTCAATGTGGTTTTCTTTTCTTTTCTCTCTTTTTTTTTTTGTAAGAGAGAGGGAGGATCAATTTTGTTTTTCATATTGCTTTCATTGCTCTAACACTTCATTGTGTACGTGGTGCTGGGGTTTGAACCAATATCCTTACACATGCCAGGCAAGCACCATAACTACTGAGCCACCACTCCAGCCTCTTCAATGTGGTTTTCTGAAAAGGAAAGATTTAAAAAAAATAGGCCTCAGGGTACTCCTTGAGTCCCTACCCAGGATTCGACCTTTAGGCATATCCTATATTGAGGCTTCAGGGACTCTATGAATCCCTACCAGCACCTTTACCACTGCAAATTGGTGGTACCCATGTCCTTCACCCCATTATGCAATTTTCAGGATGCTTGATATACTCTACCTAGGTCTCAAGAAAAGAAATAAGAAAAAAAATCCTAAAAGAACAACCCTAGATCTCAAGTAATTTACTTGCACTTAAGAACCTATAATTTCTTATTTTTTATTATTATTTGTTTGACATAGTCTTACATATTGGAGGGGATTTTTGTTGTACATTCATGAATACATGAATATTAACAAAGTAAGTTAAGTGCAGTCCTACTCCAGGATTTGCTCCCCTTCATCCATTCCCCAATCTCACATCTCCTCTATAATACCCCTATGCTATAATTGGAAATGAGCATGTACATGTATATTAATTTTTGAAGTTTTTGAGTTTCTCTGCCTGCCCGTGTATAGTTAGACTTCTCATGGGAGTGGAGTGTTCCCAGTAGTATTGATTATCCCCCTTATCTCTTCCTCTCCTCTCCGCCTCCCTCCCTTCTCCCTCCATCTTCATAGTTACGGTTCCCCCAGCTTGTGTGAAATTTCAACTACGGTGAGTTTATTACTTAAACTTAGCTAAATTTCATCCTATCTTAAGTTTTACTCTAGTTTCTACATATGAGAGAAAGCATTCAGCCCTTAAGTCTCTGTGTTTGGAATATTTCACTCAGCATAATTTTTTCCATTTCCATCCATTTATCTGCAAATGCCATGATATCATTCTCTCTAACAGCAGAGTAGAACTCCATTGTGTGTATGTATGTATGTATATGTGTGTGTGTATGTCTGTGTATAAACACATATCACAGTTTTTGAATATATTCCTCCAGCAAGGGCATCTGAATTGGTTCCATAGTTTAGCTATTGTAAATTGAACTGTTAGAAACATTGATGTAGCTGTATCTCTGTAGTATGCCAATTCTAGTGCTTTTGGGAAAATGCCCAGGAGTGGGATAGTTGGGTCATAAGATGGTTCCATCCCTAGTTTTTTGAGAAGTCTCCACACTGCTTTCCAGAGTGGCTGTACCATTTGCAATCCCATCAACAGGGTGTTAGTATTCCTTTCTCCCTACAGCTCTTCCAGCTTCTGTTATTGTTCGTATTCTTCATTTTTGCCACTCTGGCTGGAGTGAGGTGGAGTCTCAGTGAATTTTTGATTTGCATTTTTCTGATTTCTAGTGATGTAGAACATTTTCTCATGTATTCATTGGCTTTTTGGACTTCTTCTGTTGAGAAGTTTCTGTTTAGTTCCCTAGCCCATTTATTGATTTGGTTAGTTATGGTTTTGGTGTTCAGTTTTTTGAGTTCTGTTTATATTCTGGATATTAGTCCCCTGTCAAAGGCATAGCAATCAATGATTTTCTCCCATTCTGTAGGTTCTCTCTGTGCAGAAACTTTTCAGTTTAATGGCATTCCACTCATTGATTCTTGGCTCTAATTCTTGTGCTTTGGGAGTCTTGTTAAGAAAGGAAGTGCCTATATCAATGTGGTGGAATGCTGTTCCTATTTTTTTTCTTCTAGCATTTGTATAGCTGCTAGTTTAATTCCTAATTCTTTAATCTATTTGGATTTGGGTTTTGTGCAGGGTGAGAGATAAGGATCTAATTTCAGTTGTTTGCATATGGATGTCCAGTTCTTCCAGCACCATTTGTTGAACAGGTAATCTTTCCTCCATGCTACATTTTTGCCTCCTTTGTCATTTATCAGATGGTTAAAGACTTGTGGGTTTGCTCTGTATCTTCCATTCTGTTCTTTTGGTCTTCGTGTCTAGTTTGATACCAATACCATGCTGTTTTTCTTACTATAGTCCTATTGTATAATTTCAGATCAGGTATTGTGACAGACACCTCCTGCTTCCTCCTTCTTGCTTAGCATTGTTTTGGCTATTCTGTTTCTTGTTATTCCAAATGACTTTGAGAATTGCTTTTTCTATATCCATGAAGAATGTCATTGGTATCTTGGGATTGCACTGAAATCTATACAGGGCTTTCAGCAGAATGGCCATTTTATTTATATTGATTCTGCCTAGCCAACAACATGGAATGCTTTTCCATCTTCTCAAGTCATCTGCAATTTCTTTTTTAATGTTTGATAGTTTTCATTGTAGACATCTTTTATATCCTTTGTTAGATTAATGCTCAAGTATTTTATTCTTTTTGAGGTTGTTGTGAAGGGGACGGATTTCCTGATATCTTCTTTGGCAGAATTGCTGCTGTAGTAAAGGAAAGCTATTGATTTATGAGTGTTGATCTTGTAACCAGTTCAAGAAATAAAACCAAGAATCAATAAGTGGAAGGCCATCAAATTAAAAAGCTTTTGCATAGCAAAGTAAACAAGAGAGGGAAGAAAGGGCCTAAAAAATGTGTTGGACACATGATCTGAGGTATTGGGGTCATCTGACAGCAGCCTGATGGAGCACGATGTGGGATGCCAGGAGGCAGTGTGTCTGCAAGCTGTCACATCTCCAAGACACCAGATGCACCCGAGATGCCTGTAAGTCATCCAGCCACCTTCACCACTACAAAATTTACCCTAGATATGTATGTTACTTGACTTTTTAGATTCCCAAAAATGAGTTTTACATATTATATGCCTGTTCTCAGAACAGTCTTTTAGGATTATAGCCACACCCCTTTATGCTCCAGGTTGAGTTGATTGGATAAAAAATTTTTGTCTTAAAAGTTTCTTAAAGGTTTTATTTTTTTTTCCTGTATGTCTTTGTTCAACCCAATAAATACCATGGTGAAAAGCTCTGTGGCAGAATTGCCCTGTGAGCACTCCATCCAGCCATTCTTGTATCCAAATTTTCTTTCTGAGCCTTTCTTTCTTACAGAAGTACAATTGTCCATAGCTGTCTGAAGCAAGTGCTGCCTGAACAGGGACCTGAAAAACTTTTTTCCTGAAGGAAACAAGTGTGGTGAGTCTTCTGTACCCTCCTGCTACAAAAGTCACAACTAGTGAGTAGGGGATTTTTTTCTTTCAATGGTTGAGACAAACGGAATAATTTGTCGCATGTACAGCATTTTGTTTCACTTTTACTTTTTTTTTAAATTTTTTAGAGAGAAGGACAGAGAGAGAGAGAGAGAATCAATTTTTTATTGAGTTTTTCACATGGCTTTTGTTGCTCTGACACTTAGTTGCGTACGTGGGTGCTGGGGTTTGAACCCATGTACTTTGCGCATGCCAGGCAAGCGCTATAACCACCGAGCCACAGCTCCAGCCCCCTTGTTTCACTTTTAAAATGCATGTTTAAGCAAGGAAGAGCTACTGTTAGCTCAGAGTCTTTTACAGAATTAATTAATTAGGTCACAGAGATATATCTGTGGTTTCCAGAGGAAGGAATTTTGGAGGTAGAAACTTGGAGGAAAAATTGGGAAAATTTTAAAGAAGGAGCATCAACAGGGTATGCAATACCTTTATTGTATTCTTTACATGGGTCGCAGTTAAGACTTGTTTAGAACCTTTTAGAGAAATAAAGGGACCTTCCATTCCTTCTAAAAATATAGATCTCCCTTGATATGAATGAAGTACCCATGCCTTATGCCTCCCTCTTACCTCCTTCCTCAGAGGAGAAACGAAAAAATTGCTATTGATAATGAGCCCTAAAACTAATCCGTTCAAAGGTATGACTAACTGAACGGCAACTATGACTCCTTAACAGAGGGCAGTTTCAGAAGGAATAAACGATAGCAGACGAGTTCCCATATTTCAACAGTTTTTGTCTGCCTTTCCTGTAACAGAGATGGTAGATGCACAGGGACAACCAGTACATCAGTGTAATGCCTTTGATATTAAATTATTTAAAACTTTAAGAGAAAGTGTCTGTGAAAATGGAGTTCAAGCTCCTTTTACTTGGGCAATTATAGATGCTTTTCAAGAAACTTGGCTCCCTCCATGGGATTGGCATATGATAGCAAAGTCCCGTTTGGAGGGGAGGGCAGGCAGGGTGGTGCATGCCTGTAATCCCAGTGACTTGGGAGGCTAAGGCAGGAGGATCACAAGTTCAAAGCCAGCCTCAGCAACTCAGTGAGGCCCTAAACAACTTAGCGAGACCCTGTCTCAAAATAAAATATATAAAGCTTCAAACTCTGAAGAAAAATTGTTAAATTGTTTTCAAAAACCTCAGAGGCATTACAGAGTTATGGACTAAAATTAGCCCCTGAAAAAAATTCAGAAGCAACTTCCTTTTCAATACCTTGGGCATATTGTACAAAAACATACAATAAAGCCTCAAACAGTAATGTTAGATACATCCCATGTCATCCCATTTAAGGTCATTAAATTATTTTAAAAACTTATTAGGAGATATTAATTAGATAAGGTCACAGTTAGGGATATCCACTGGACAATTGATTCCTTTACTTATTTAATATTTTACAAGGAGACCCTGATCCTTTCTGTAATGTATTTTAACTGAGGAAGCTTGACTAGCTGTATCAATAATAGAAAATGCTATTCAAAATATTCAGATTTATCATATTGATTACAATTGACCTTTACTATATTTCATATTACCTACCTCTCATACACCCTAGGACTATTGACTTAATTACAATATGATTTACAAATTGTAGAATGGATATATCTATCTTCCTTCTCTACCTACTAGAAATGCAGTTCCTTATTTAAGCCTGGTAATTGATTTAATCTCCAAAGGGCATATTCATAGTATTCAGCTAATCAATAAGGACCCTAACACTAGTTTTTTTTAGCTTTTACCCAAGCTGAATTATAACAGTTATGGGTGACTTTATTGACCTGGTAAATTGAATTTGCAGCTTTTGATGGACAAACATAATATATACATTTTCTATCTAACAAATTTTTATAATTTTTACAGAAAATGTCCTTTATCTTGCCTACTCAAACTTCTAACATTCCTTTAAAGGAGGTCATTACTGTATTTACTGATCATTCTTCTGGTAAGTCAGCATACTGGACTTCACACAAACAGCATGTGATGCATCATAATAAAATTTCTGCACAGTTGGCAGGATATATGCTATATGTATGGTATTTGAAGATTTTTCTGAACCAATGAATGTTATATCAGATTCTCAATAAAATGTTAAATTGGTAATGCAGCTAGAGACGGCTCTTTTGAACCCTATTCCTAATGAAGAATTATTTTTTTATTGTCTAAAATCCAATACCTTGTTCACATATACAATTCTGCCTTTTTTTTATAACTCATATGAGGTCCCATACTTCTTTACCTGGACCTTTATCAGAGGGAAATTCACAAACTGATTTACTCATATTTTTTGTTTTTCAATAGGTAAAAAGTTCTCATGCTATACTTCACCAAAATGCTCGATCTTTACAACACATGTTCCCATCTTTGTCTCATACACAGTCTTGAAATTTCACTTGTTCTTGCTCTATTTGTGCTTGATTAACTCCTTTTTCAGCTAATGTTGGTACAATATCATGGGGATGGTCTCCTATTGTGGCATGGCAAATGGATGTAACACACTATCCTTCATTTAGAAGATTATCTTTTATTCAAGTTACTGTGGATACTTATTCTAAAATGTTCTAGGCTTCAGCACACATGGGAGAAGCAGTTAAAGATGTGTGGGCTCCTCTGGAAAGCAGTGTGGAGACTCCTCAAAAAACTAGGGCTGGAACCATCTTATGACCCAGCTATCCCACTCCTGGGTATTTTCCCAAAAGAACTAGAATTAGCATACAACAGAGACACAGCTGCTATCAATGCATATAGCAGCTCAATTTACTTTAGCTAAATTATGGAACCAACCCAGATGCCCCTCACTGGATGAGTGGATTCAAAAACTGTAGTACATATATACAATGGAGTTCTGCTCTGATATCAGAGAGACAGAGAGAGAGAGAGAGAGAGAGAGAGAGAGAGAGAGAGATGTCATGGCATTTGCAGCCAAATGGATGGAGATGGAAAAAATTTTGCAAAGTGAAGTATCCCAAACTCAGACTCAAGGGCCAAATGTTTTCTCTCATATGTGGAAGCTAGAACACAATTGGAAACAGACTGAGCTAGAATATAATTGGAAACAAACTCAGCATAGGTGAGTTTTTCTGTAAGCAGGAGGAACCATAACTATGAAGCTGGGGGAAGAAGAGACAGGGGCAGGGAAGGGAGGAAGGGATCAGGGGGGTTATCAATGCAGCCGCAAGGAGGGAGTAGGGAGGTATTAATGTAGGTGGGAACCCTTGACTCCCTTGAGAAGCCCAACTAACATGGGGGTAAAATAGGGGAGACATGGGAGCAGGAAGTGGTCCAAGGGGAGAGACCACAGACTAGAATCAGCCTTAACTTACTTTGTCAATATCCATATATTCATGAATGTGTAACAGTGATTGCCTCCAATATGTAAGACTATGTTGAATGAATAAAAAAATGTATGAGCTCATTGTTTGCAAACTTTTGTCCGATATATACTTCTAAAGCCTTCCTACAATTCTGTCAATTTTGGAATATACACTTAATTCATGGACTTCCTTATAACTCACACAGTCAAGCCATGGTTGAAAGATATAATAGGGTATTAAAACTTATGTCACAAAAACAGAAAGGCTGAATTCCAGGCATGAATCCACCACCTAAAAATGCCCAAGACTGTACTCTTATAACTCTTAATTTTTTCAGTGGTAAAGACAACTTAACACCATATCAATGGGATACTAAAACTTCAGAACCTATTTCTCATCTCTTGCTTCTCTGGAAGGACCCCTATGGATAATAAAGGTCCTTCTCCATTGCTCTCCATGGGATGTGGATATATACTTGTGTTAAGAATAATGATGTTTCTGTTTAGATTCTAGGGTGTAATATCTGACAAAACCAGTATGTAGGAAGGAATGAAAAGATTGAAGCTGAGCTCCAATGGACAGTTTGTCATTAGGGTAGCGTGGCACAATCCATCATTTGGAGACCTCATGGGGAATTTATTGATGGTGAAAGTAGAGCTCTAGGGATAGGACTAAGGTTAAGAAATACTTTTAATTATAGTCCAGTTAGGACTCAGTTACTTAGCAATAACACCATGACTTGGGGCTTAAGGAGGTTTGGTACCATCTATGCTTCTCATGGGAAAAGTCCCCCTCCAAGATTTTACTCAGAAATTTGGCCTTATTAAGGAAGTGTAAAGATTTGGGATGGTTTATATTACCATTATAATTCAATTAATCTTACCACTTTAGATATAATTTTAAGAAAAAAGATATATTAGACTGCTTCAGTTTAAAATCCTTATATTATTCTTACTGGAAAACTGAATGTTCATTATGATGCCAATGCCATGCTTTACAGCATTTCTTTATTAAGAAATTTATTTGTGGGGCTGAAGCAGTGGTTTGGTGGTTATGGCGCTTGCCTGGCATGTGCAAGTACACGGGTTCAAACCCCAGCAACCCACATACACAACTAACTGTCAGAGCAATGAAAGCCATGTAAAAATCTCAATAAAAATTGATTCTCTTTGTCTCTCTCTATCTCTCACTGTCCTTCTCTCTAAAAAAGAAAAAATTAATTCATAATTTCAAGCACATTGTGCATTAAAAAAAATAAATTTATTGGTTGGGCTAGATCGGTGGTTCGGTGGTTACAGGACTTGTCCGGCATTCCCAAGTACACAGGTTCAAACCCCAGCACCCACATACACAACTAAGTGTCAGAGCAACGAAAGCCATGTAAAAAACTCAATAAAAATTGATTCTCTCTCTCTCTCTCTTCTCTCTCACTCACTGTCCTTTAAAAATAAATTTATTTGTTGAACAATCAAAAATGCTTCCAATGAAACAATATGATATATATATATATATATTCTGAAAATTAGATTTACCCCCAGAGCCCTCCCTGATTTCCCACCCTTAACTCTCCCCCCCAGCCCCCTCCTACCTCCTTCCCAATACATCTCTACAAATGCCTTAGGTTGTTTATCACTACACTTTTTCTGGGTTTAATACATGAGAGTTGACCACCTTTCACACTGGCCAGGGTCTAGCTCCAGCCTCCACAGATGAGTGAAGACATTTGACCCTTGGTTCCCTGGGTTAGGCTGACTTCACTCAGCATGATTTCTTCCATCGCCATCCATTTACCTTCAAAGGCTGCAATATCATTGTTTCTATTGCTGAGTAGAACTCCATGGTATATATGTACTACAGTTTTTGGATCCATTTATCCAGTGAGTGGCATCTGGGTTGTTTCCATAATTTAGCTATTGTAAATTGAGCTGCTATGAATATCAATTTTGCTGTGTCGCTGTAATGTGCTGATTCTAAATCCCCTGGAAAAATACCCAAGAGAGAAATAGCAGGATCATATGGTGGGCTCATCCCTAGTTTTTTGAGGATGTTCCACACTGCTTTCCAGAGCAGCTGTACCAGTCTGTAGTTCCACCAACAGTGCGCTAGTGTGCCTATCTCTCCACAACCCCTCAAGCATCTATTATTGCTTATTTTCTTCATTTTTGTCAATCTGACTGGCATGAGGTGATATCTTAATGTAGTTTTCATTTGCATTTCTGTGATTACTAGTGATTTAGAGCACTTTCATGTATTCATTGGCTTGTCCTCTGTTGAGAAGTTTCTATTTAGCTCTTTGGCCCATTTATTGATTGGGTTGTTTGTGTTTTTTTACAATATTTCTTGTCTAAACCGTAAGCTTTGACAATGTATCAATAGGACATCATGGATTGGAAAATTTGATATGATGATTTTTAAAAGACCTCATTTGCTATATGGATACCTATAAACCTTACTGAACCTTGGCAAGAAATCCCTTCTATTACTTTCCTGAAAGAACTAGTACAACATTTAAAATGATAAAGTTAATGTTTCACTTGGTGGCTAATTGCTGGAATAGTCATTCTTGCTGGCATAATTGCTTCCTCTTCTACAGCTGCTGTTGCATTACATCAGAAAGTTAAGACTGAAGGATATTATGGGATTTTAAAAGAAATTTTACAGAGATTTGGCAGTCTCAGATACATGTGGGCCAAGAAATTCTAGGGAGGATACAATGGCTTAAGGACTCTGTTTTATAGTTAGGAGAACAAGTTCAGGATTTAAGATAGTCTCAAACATTATAATGTCATTGTAATGTCACTCAATATTTATTGCTGAGATTCACTACAATCACAGTGAGTATGAGTGGAGAAAGATTAAAAAAATCATCTGTTAGGCTTAGTTTTTTTATAATGCTTCATTAGATATTTTTAAATTATAGTCTCAAGTATTGGTTATGCCCAATGGTTATGCCCACCTTCAAAAATGCTGAAGTTTGTTATCTCAGCTTCTCTTACATGCTGAGGAGTCTCAGGTTTCTCTGCTGTGAAGGTGCTGAACATCCCTAGGGTGCTTGTCTGGTTCCAGAGATCCAGGAAATGGGGTCCTGGTAGACTGAAGTGAATGCCATACTTGAAAACAGGAGTTTACTTGCTAAGCAAGTATAATGTGAAAGCTATCAAGGAAGAAAACTGCTACTCCAATTGCTCTTATAGGTGCTAATCAACACTGTAACTGTTACAGTTGATGTTGTCTGTTATATTCATTGGCTGCACATTTTGACCCCCTAACCCCTGAGGCACTGGAAAGTACAAAGTCCACAAAAATTCACAGACTGGGGAGCCAGCCATTGAAGTGCACCACTCAAATTGTACCCCAGCCTAACAAAGCAAGGAAATAAGAAACTCCAATCCCATCAGCAAAGCCACCAAGAGAATTATTCAGTGACAGACCCCAAGCTCCACTCCCTGAAACTGATAATGAAGAAAAAGCGAAACAATCCTCCACCTCGATCTCACAGCTCCCCATCCAAGGAGTCCAGGGTTCTAGATGAAAACCTAGAAAAATGTATCAACAATCTGATTAGTAATTCAAAGAATTAAAAGAAGATTTAAGAAAGGAGAATAGAGCGCAATTTCAGGAGATGAGAGACCACATCTATATAGAGCTAGACATTCTGAAAAGAGATGTAGCAGAGTTCTTTGAATTGAGAAACCATCAACCAAATGAAAAGCTCATTGGAAGATACTAACACTACAGTAAACTCAGTAGAAAATAGAACCTCAACTCTTGAAAAACGAACATCAGACAATGAAGACAGGCTGAGCAATGTTGAGTAGAAGGAGGATAGACAAGAAAAGAAGCTTATTGAGCACGATCAGAACTTCCAAGGAGTACTGAACGAGATGAGAAGAAAAAACAGAATGTAATTGGGATTGAAGAAAACAATGATCAACAAACAAAGGGCATTAAGAATCTTCTGAGTGATATTGCCAAGGAAATATTTCCCCTATCAGAATTGATCCAGAAAATCAAATTCAAGATGCCTATAGGACACCAAATAGACCTAACCAAATGAGAAACTCACTGAGACACATCATATATAAAATGAATAACCAAGAAATCAAGGAAAGAATTCTAAAAGCAGCAAGGGAAAAACACAAACTTACATTCAGAGGCAGACCAATTAGGATTACTATGGATTTCTCAGATCAGACAATAAAGAACAGGAAAGCATGGAACAATATCTTTCAAATTTTAAAGTAAAACAATTGTCAAGCCCTGCATTCCTGTTGGTCCCTGTTTGAGTCCTGCTGGAAGGCTCTCAAGATATCAGCTGTAGGACCCCCGTCCAGAGCAGCCCTGCTCAGGACCAACCAGGAATGATTCCCTGCCTGGAGCATCCCCCCTACCTGATCCTTCTACAATGAAGACTATCGAACATTAAATTAAGAAATTGCAGAAGACCTGAGTAGATGGAAAAACATTCCATTTTCTTGGTTAGGCAGAATCAATAAAATCAAAATGGCCATTCTACCAAAAGTCTTATACAGATTCCAGACATTCTTCACAGATACAAAAAAAGTAATTCTCAAGTTCATATGGAATAACAGAAGACCGAGAATAGCCAAAACCTTACTGAGCAAGAAAGGGGAAGTAGGAGGTATCACAATTCCTGACTTGAAATTATACCATAGGGATATAGTAATAAAAAAAAAACAGTGTGGTATTGGTATCAAAACAGAAATGAAAACCAATGGAACAGAATAGAAGATACTGAGACAAGACCTCAAATCATTAACCATCTGATATTTGATAAAGGGGCAAAATAATATTGTGAAAGAAGGACACTCTATTCAACAAATGGTGCTGGACAAACTGGATAGCCATATGCAGACAACTGAAATTGGATCCTTACCTCTCACCCTGCACAAGAATCAAATCAAAATTGTTCAACGATCTGGAAATTAAACAGCAACTATACAATTGCTTGAAGGAAAAAATAGAATCAACAGTCCACGACATAGGTGTTAGCACCACATTCCTTAACAAGACTCCCATAGCGCAAGAATTAAACCAAGAATAAATGAATGAGATGTCATTAAACCAAAAGGCTTCTACACAGCTAAAGAATTGGTGAAGAGTGTCAAGAGAGAAAATCTTTGCCTGCTAACCTCAGACAGAGGGCTAATATCCAGAATATACAAAGAACTCAAAAAACTGAGCACCAAACTACAAATATTCCAATCAATAAATGGGCTAGGGAGCTAAATATAAATTTCTCAATGGAGGAAGTCCAAAAAGCCCATAAATATAAGAGAAAATGCTCTACATCACTAGAAATCAGAGAAATGCAAAGCAATACTTCACTGAGATTTCACCTCACTCCTGTTAGAGTGGCAAAAATGAAGAATATGAACAATGACAGATGCTGAAGGGGTTGTTGGAAGAGAGGAACACTTTCACACTGTTGGTTAGACTGCAAACTTGTACAGCCACTCTGGAAAGCAGTGTGGAGACTCCTCAAAAAACTAGAGCTGGAATCAACGTTATGACCCCAGCTATCCCTCTCATGGGCATTTTCCTAAATGTCCTAGAATTGGCATATTGCAGAGATAACAGCTTCATCAACATTTTTAGCAGCTCAATTTACTATGGCTAAACTATGGAACCAACCTGAATGCTCCTCACTGGATGAATGGATTCAAAAACTGTGGTACATATATACAATGGAATTCTACTCTGCTATCAAAGTGATCTCTATCATGTCATTTGCAGCCAAATGGATAAGGATGGAAAAATAAGCTAAAAGAAATATCCCAAATGCAGAGACTCAAGGGAAAAATGTTTTCTTTCATAATTGGAAACAGACTGAATGTTGGCTAAGCTAATAATAACCTCAATATGGGTGAATTTTTACATGAATATGGGGAACCTTACTTATGACACTGGGGGATGAAGGCAAGGGGTCAGGCAGGGGGGTGGGAATAAGAGGGATATCAAGGTAGTTGGAGGGAGGGAGTAGGGGGGTTATCAAACCATTGGGGAACCTTCAACTTCCATGAGAAGCACAACTAACATGGGGGTAAAGTAGGGGAAATGTGGGATTGGGAGGAAACCAAAGCAGAGAGATCATGAACTGGCATCAGCCTTGGCTTGCTCGGTCATTATGTATGTGTTCATGATTATGTGGCAACGATTCCCTCCTACATGTATGACTATGTTGAATGAATAAAAGAAATAATGCTGAAGTTTGGGAGAGTTTGGCCGATGGTACTTCTAGTTTAAATCCTTTTAAATACTTCTGCACACATATATGGGGATTGATGTGTTTAATGATTTTTGCAGCTATTTTATTCTTTATTATTTGTGCAGTCTGTCAGCTCTGGTAGAAATGATTAAGGTTTCAGTGACAAGAAGATACCAAACTGGTGCTTCTTGCTCTTAAACAAAACAATAAGGGTGCAAAGAAAGGGCGAAGAACTTTGTTAGCCATTCCTCTGACAGGTATTAATATCCAGAACACATAAATATAAAGAACTCAAAAAATGTAAGGCCAAAACAAAAACAACAATAACAAATAACCCAACTGATAAATAGACAAAAGAACTAAACAGAAATTTCTCAAAAGAAAAAATACAAATGGCTTAAAAATATGAAAAGATATACAACATCTCTAACAATGAGGGAAATGCAAGTGTAAACTGTACTAGGATTTCATCTCACTCCAGTCAGAATGGGAATTATCCAGAATTTGAGGGACTGAAGTGGTGGCTTAGTGGTTGGAGTGCTTGCCTTGCAAGAGTGAGGACCCAGGTTCAAACCCCAGTGCCACATAATAAAATTGCTTCTTTCTCTTTCTCACTTTCTCCCTCTTTCTCTCTTGGAAAAAAAAAGAATTTGAATAATAACAAATGCTAGCAAGGATGTGGGGAAAAGGGTACACTCATACATTGTTGGTGGACTGTAAATCAGTACAACCACTCTGGAAAGCAGGGTAGAGAGTACTCAAAACAAAACAAAACAAACAAACAAACAAAAAAAACAACTTAGGAATAGAAACACTGCCTGACCCAGCTATCCCACTCTAAATTAAAATCAGTGTACTACTGTAATACAATCACTACAATATTTATAGCAGCACAATTCACAATCATCAAATTATGGAATCAATCCACATGTCTGTCAATAAGACATGGATCAAGAAAATATGGTATATATACACAATTGAGTTTTACTCAGCTGTAAAGAGGAATAAAATAATGGCATTTGCTGGTAAATGAATGGAAATGGAGAAAATTATGCTGAGATAAACCAGACTCAGAAAATCAAGAGTTAAATGTTTTCTCTCATATATGGAAGCTACAGCAAAATAATGGAAAGACAGTTGTGGGATAAGGATCTAATATCACTAAGATAGAGGGAAAATCAGTGAAGCAGAAGTAGGAGAACAAGAGGGAGGAAGGAAGGTTGGTTAAGGGAAGGAAACATGGAATGAATCTAAGAAAATCATGTTATGTACATATATAAATGTACCAAATGCAATCTCTCCTTTATGTATATTTAGAAAGTATCAGTCAAAAATAAATGAAGGAGGGGCTGGAGCAGTGGCTCAGCGGTTATGCCACTTGCCTGGCATGTGCGAGTACCCGAGTTTAAGACCCAGCACCACATAGACAACTAAGTGTTGGAGTGATGAAAACCAGATGAAAAACTAAAGTTGTTTCTCTCTCTCTCTCTTTCTCTTTCTCTCACTGTCCCTCTCTCTTTATTTAAAAAAATATATATAAATAAATGAAGGAGTGAAAGAAAGATCAAGGGGTCTGGAGCAGTAGCTAGGCAGTTACAGTGCTTGCCCGGCATGCGCAAGTACACAGGTTCAAACCCCAGCACCCATGTACACAAATAAGTGCCAGAGCAACGAAAGCCCTGTGAAAAACTCAATAAAAATTGATTCTCTTTGTCTGTCTCTCTCTATATATATGACTGTCCTACTCTCTCTAAAATAAAAAAATCAGTAGAGAAGAGAGGAAGGAGTGGAGGATGGGGAGAGAGAATGGGGATTAAAATCAAATTCCTTTTATGTATAATTATGTCAAAAGGAACCCAGATACTATGTATAAATATAATTCTCTAACAAAAAATTATTTTTAAAAACCTGCTGTTTCATTTGTGGATGTCAAGCCTCAGGATGGGTGATATTTGAAGCTTGGCACAGTTTGTGAGAAAATAACCGAACAATATTTACCCCAGTTTGGAGACTTCAGTCCAAGGTCGGAAATCTTTTCACAGTTTACACTTATTTGTTGGGGTATGACCACATTTAGAGGTTAGGAGAAGGAAAGTGTTATTTGTGCTGTCCCTAAAACCACCTATATAGCCTCCTCTCTATCACTGCTGAGTCATGCAGACCCTTTATCTGAGATGAAGGATTTCTTGCCTTGATTCTCTTTGCAGCTACTTTTCCAGAAGTTATTTCAGGTGAGAGATCAGAGTGCTCATGGAAATTCTTGCCAGTTCTCAAATCTTTTAAAATCAATTCAGAACTCACCTCTTCTCTTTAATAGTGTGGAGTCTATCTCAAGTCAGGCTTTGTTCTACATACTGGGGAATTATGTTGTAAATAGTACACTTAAGGACCCTGTTCTTAGAGAGCTCACGACCTAGGAAGGTAAGACCAGCAACAATAAATAAAGAAATAATGAAATATCAAAAAGCAATCAGTTCAAAGCTTAGAATTAAAAATAGGGTGATGTGGTAAATTCTGTCTGATCTTTGCTTTAGGTTGGTTGGTCATGGATGACCAGGCAGGTGTCATTTAAAAATCAAGAGAAGCCCAGTATTTTGAGAAGGATGTTGTGACTAAAGGAAGGAGTAGTACTGGGGTCTTTTGGCAGAAGGAACTTAAGTAGCAACAGAAAGACCACGTGGCTGAAGCTCAGTAAGAGATGGGTGAAAAAAGTTGTCAAGGGCAATATCCTGCAATAACTTTCAGATCATGGTGAAAGGGCTCTGTATCTTATTCTTGGTGACATGTGAGAGTTTTGAAAAATTAACTGACTTTTCTATGGAGAACTAATCATAGAAGGACATGAATAGAATTGGGATAATACTTAGGAACTACTGCAGAACCCCTAGTGAAAATGATGGTATTTTTTACTAAGTTGCTCAGAGAAAAGGAGAAAAGTAGATAAATTTGGAAAATATTTTGGAAGTATAGTTAAAAGTTTTGCTGCATTAGCTATAGAATGAAAAAGAAAGAGAGGGATCAAGGATAAGTCTTAGATTTTCACTTGAGCAACTGGGTGGATGACAATACATGATTTACTAAAATCAGGGTGAGTGGGGAAATACACATTAGGAGGGTGAAACTTGAGGGTTGTTTCCTGTTTATTTGGTTGGTTACACTAAAGTGCAATGTCAAGTATCCAGCTATGGATATTATTTTGAAGCACTAGGCAGTTATAAAGCCTAATATTTGAGGTAGATGTAGCATTTGGAGCTGTAAGATGGCATAGAAAATCAAAGGAAAACAAAGTGGAGGTCCTGGAAATAAGCTCTGGAGCACTCCAACATTTCTGGTTTAAGCTAAGGATGACCCAGCAAGAGCAGTAGTCACCAAACAAGGAGGGAAATAAGAAATTTTGGTATCATAAAAGTAAAGGAAAAAAATGCTTTGAGGAAGCTAGGGAGGTCAGCTGGGCTAAGTGATGTTGAAAATTTGAGTAAAATGAGAATAGAAAAATTACCACTGGATTTTGCGTTGTTGGATGTGGGAGTGGTTGATAACATTGACAAGGGAAGATTTCAGCTTGCTGGAGTAATTGAAGAGAGAATGGTGGGTGAAAAATTAGAAAGAGCAACTACAGATAACTTCATTGAGAAGGGCTAGTATAAAGGAGATTTGGAAAGAAAAGCAGTGAGTTTAGAGGATAAGGGATCGAGGGGAGTTCTTTGGTTTCGTTTTTTGCTTTGGTTTATTTGTTTTTCAGATGAGAAATATTAAAGATTGTTTGGATATTCATGCAAATGATCACAAAGGTAATATAATATGAGAATTTTAGGTAGGATGGGGCCAAACTAAATTACAACAGCTGAGAGAAAAGAATTGAAGACATTCCTAGACTGGACGGACACTTACAGAAGATGTTACATAAGGCTTATATATTAGATTGGAGACCAAAAGAAATTGTCCATTTAATCCTTTATGCTCCATGGGATCCTGTAATTCCAGTAGTAAGGTTTGTCTGTATGTATGTGAGAGAGTGTGAGTGTAGTCAGGATCAGGTCTTGCCAAACCTGAGGAAAGTCCAAGGCTGATCCTTGGTTATCAGAAGGGGTTGCAAGCCCCCTCTTTCCCTAGATCACAACAGTGGTAGGAGTGGATGCCCATTTCTATGACTCAGATAACTGCTTCCACTGATAATTCCTGGGAATTAATTTCCAGGTATGTATGACCCCTGTTATTTACTTTTTCCTAAGTAGGAAATGACTAGGAAAAATAATAACAGCCATACAGACTGGCCAGGAGCCCTCCTCAGAATCAAAAGAGGTAGAGGATGAGGAAGAAAAAAAGACTAGCCAAAGCTTCCCAACAGGTACTGATTCAAAGTAGAACCTGTGCATGCCAACAGTGTAGGCTTTATAAAAAACTAAACACATGGTGGCTATTGATTAACTGCATCAACCATACAGTTTTCAATTGTTTGGGAAAGAAAACCAGGTTTTCTGAGACCCAACTGAATTCTTGAAGCATCCTACATCATTCTTTAAGTGAGGCAGAAACTCAGGTGTCCAGAGTCCTTCTCAGTTCTTCCCAAAGTGCCAGGTGTGAGGAATCTTAACAGGAAACTGCCCCACATTTGTGCAACTTTCTGTTTCACAGTAGAGGGAACTGAACTCAGAAAGAGGAAGCTGAGGGCTGGAGTGTAGCTCAGTGGTAGAATGCTTCATGCTTAGCATGGGTAAGGCCCTGGGTTTGATCCCCATCACCAAAACAAAACAAAAACAGGTAGAAACAGAACATAGCCTGCCAAATTCACCTAAGTAGGTTATGACAAATCTGGGATATTTAGTAAGATGAACAGTTCAACACCATCCATCTGCACAGTTTGTCCTTTTCCTTCATCTATCAGATTCTATTAAAAGATTAAGGTTCCTTTGGGACAAAACGAAAAGGGCAGCTACAGCTGCAGGGTGGGCAGCTACATGGAAGTTTAGAATGAACAATCCTAAATTATGGGTGACAGCAAATTTGAAGTATTCTTATTTTTCTCTGGTGGGAAATTTCTCAACTGAATAACATGATTTTAGGCTGAAATTATTTGAGGGGTCATTTAGTTCAAGGCTCCATCTTTCAGCAATATCAAATCTGCAGAAAACTGCCTAATTGTTCAGCTACTTAAAATTTTTCAGAGATAAAGTCAACTTTACTTAGTTCTATTCACATTCTTGTCATAACACAAGATTTTAAAAAGTTTCATTATCTAAAAACCCAAATCCCAGGTGTCTACAAAGATTTACTCAGGAAGTCCACAAAGTCTGTAACTAGGGCAAGAGATGAAGGAGAAGGACATCTTTGATAATCCTTTCTTTCCACTCCGTAGGAACACATCACGCTCCACTTCAAGAAACTCTTCTCTTCAAAAGCTCCTATTTTGTCTTCTCTTCCAGGGATCTTTCAAAGCAGAGAAAACCCAGCCTTCAACTTTCCCTGTGGCCTCTTCCTCTAGGAGACAAGTTCCCTAGACCACAGATTTGAGATAGGAGAGCTTCTAGACAGAAAGCAGACAAAAGGCAGAATAACTATTAGAAAAATGGAATTGCTTGAGCTGTTTCTAGTCTCCAACTGAGCAACTAGGCCTGCTTCTTGAATAAATGACATCTCAGATCAAGTTAAATTTTATCAGTGAGCATACAGGGCAGAAGCAGAACAGTTAGAGAAAGAGGTTACATATTCTTTATTGGAATTGGGCTTAGTTAATCACTGAGTTTGAAGCAAAAAAAAAAAGCAGTATGGGAATTCTGTATTACTTCCCCCAAAAAGATATTTTTATTGAAAATATAAAAACTATATTTCAAAAAAATATAAAATTTAAAAAATATCCACTGTTACTTCTCTACCAACTGAGCTGCTTATTTTTCATTTTGCTTATAGGCCCCTATTATAAGCACATTTTTATATAATTTTATGAATTTAAACTAATTGTGTTTTACATATCTTTACTAGACAGCATAGTGACAATGTTTTCTGTTTCTGTCTCTCTTCTATAATTATCATTTTAATCATTATAAAATATTATGTGCTTCTACATAATTGTAGTACTCTCTAGTTATTAGATTTTTTAGTTATCTTAGTGTTACTGTCTTGAAATAATTCTGAATATACATTTTTATATAGATTTTTTTCTCTTCTTTTGAATCATTTGTTTAGGATAAATCTCTAAAAGAGGGATTTTAAATTTCCTATTGTCAAAAGTTTTGTACCAAGATAAAAATGTTACAAGCAACATATAAGACCTAATCTTGCCAGCACTGGATATCAAATTTAAAATAGTTTTTTTCCATATAAATAGGTATAGAACAATATCATCATCTGATTTTAATTTGCAAGTCTTTGATTATAATTAGAGTGGAAGTTTTTCATTATGCTGATAGTACATGCATAGGATTTCATACTATTCATGCCACATTTTAGTTTTGCCCCAGGAATTGCAGCACCTATAAATCATTAGAACCTATAGACAAAGGGGCCACAGATTAATCTTCTGGAGTCATTCAGTGTTAGATGATAAATCTCAAAGGGTAAATAAGGTAGAAATATACTGTAAAAGGGAAACATGAAAACACTGAGGAGACAAAGCAGGATGGGAGTGACCACCATGTGCCTAGCACCGCATTCAGACTAACCCCCAAAAAATCAACTGTGAGCTAACCTAGTTATTGTCAGAAATAAAGAATTCATATGCTAATAAATGATGAATTTTGAAATCATTTTTACTCCAAATTAAGGACATGTTGCCCATTTGCCTCTTTGCCCAAAGTCAGACAGCCTGAAAAGTAGTAGAGGTAAGACTCATGTTAAGGTCCTCAAAAAAAAATTTTTTAAGAGAGAAGGACAGTGAGAGAGAGAGAGAGAATCAAATTTTATTGAGTTTTTTCACATGGCTTTCGTTGCTCTGACACTTATTTGTGTATGTGGGTGCTGGGGTTTTGTTGGAGACCGGACCCCAACATGAGGCCCAGCTGGCTTGTAAAAGATTTGGTGGTTATGACCCTGTTATTCCACTCCTGGGTATCTTTCCAGGGGACTTAGAATCAGCACATTACAGTGACACAGCAATATCGATGTTCATAGCAGCACAATTTACTATTGCTAGGCTATGGAAACAACCCCGATGTCCCACATTGGAAGAATGGATCCAAAAACTGTGGTACATTTATACCATGGAATATTACACAGCAATTAGAAACAATGATATTGCAGC
>PVKS010024233.1:0-31345 GCA_004027875.1 Aplodontia rufa
AAAAAAAAAAACCATTTCTAGGCCAATTTCATGAACAGTGAATTCAAAGAGCAGTGGGCCTCAGGTTATCTCAAGAGTCCACTATTAGTCCTCAAATAAATCTTTTTAAAAGCACCATAGTAAATGTTACAAAATATTCAATTTTGTAAGAATTTTGGCTACAATTGGACTATATTATAGACTTTTATATTAATGCTATATATAAAAAGTCAGTTTTCATGCAGGTCTTTATAAAATACAAGATAACTTACACATAGTAGATGAAATTTGATTCCTAATATTTTAGATAATTTTAGTGTTTCATTGATTATACAAAATAAATGGTTTTGGTGAAGCTGCCATTATCACTGAGTGAGTAAAAGTATTTTTGCTTTGCAAAAAAAAGATAAAAATAGAGAAGACTACCAGAGTCAAGTGGGAGGAGAGACAAAAAAGCAGTGGAGGAGATAGGGGCAGCTGGGGACCAACTGGGAGGCTCAGATGGAGCAGGTCAGAAGGTGTAGCAATGGCAGAGTGAGGGTAGTGTGCCAGCATCTGGAAAGTGGAAATGAGAAGGCTGCGTAGAAAAGGAGAGTGGCATCTCTGGTGCAGTTCCCAGAGCTAGATGCAGTAAAGTGCATCCTTATTGCCATTTCTTTTTTTTTTCTTTCTTTCTTTCTTCTTTCTTCTTTTTTTTTTTTTTTTAGAGAGAGGGACAGTGAGAGAGAGAAAGAGAGAAACAACTTTATTTAGTTTTTCACATGGCCTTAGTTGCTCTAACATAACACTTAGTTCTGTACGTGGTGCTGGGGTTTGAACCTGGGTCCTTGTGCTTGCCAGGCAAGCGCTGAAACCGCTGAGCCACCACTCCAGCCTCGCCATTTTTTATATAATGAGAAAAAGTTACTAGAGCAATATATTACAATGGAGTCACAGTCTGAGGCACTGTACATGTGATATTTGGGGAGAGGACACAGTTCAGCTCAAAACCTAAACTAATCTCCTGCTGAAGACAGACTCCAGGAAAAGGAATACTGAGAGAGAAGATATGCGCATGCAATATTTTTATAGTGTCAGTCAGATTGCATCATATAAGGGCTGATGAAGTTACCTTGCCAACAGAAATATCTGATGGTGGCTGCATTTCTGTAGCCAGGATTCCCTGGGTATGGTGCTCAATCCATTATGATTGGAGATAATTGCCATCTTTTTTTTTTTTTTTTTAAGGGAGAGAGCACAAGAGAGAATCAAATTTATTTTTTCGTCTGGCCTTTGATTCTACGGCACTTATTTGTGTATGTGGTGCTGGGGTTTGAACCCAGGTCCTTGCACATGCCAGGAAAACACTATAACCGCTGAGCCACCACTCCAGTCCCCTGACATTTTTTTTTTTTTAAAGAGAGAGAGAGACAGAGAGAGAGAAAGGAGAGAGAGAATGAATTTTATTTAGTTTTTCATGTGACTTGCATTGCTCTGACACTGCTTTGTGTATATGGTGCTAGGGTTTGAACCCACATCCTCACATATGCCAGTCAAGTGCCATAACCTCTGAGCCACTGCTCCAGCCTGCCCCTGACATCTGAATAATATCAAACCTTCTTATCACTGATCATCGGTTAACTTACCATTTATTTACATATTAATTATTTTTCCAGAAATTTGTACATTTTGCTATACAAATATTTGTCAATTCATATTGTTCTTTCTTTTTTCTTGGCTGGCATTATAAAAGTGGAATTGTGTCTTTCATTTGAAATCCAAGTGTTCATTGCTAATACACAGAAAAAAATTGACTTATTTATATTAAACTCTTGTTCTATAAACTTGCTATAATCTTATTTCAAAACATTTTTGATCATTTTTCTTGATGCTCTATCTCTTCTTTCTCAAACTCACTGCCTTTTCTCCCTTTTTGCTTATGTATTTTTCTATAGCTGTTGATATGAACGTATGACTTTGTTATATAACTTGTTAATGTGATTATATTGACACGAATTTTGAATTAGCCTTCCTTACATGAAATTATGCATATTTAATTCTAGTGTAAAATTTTGGAATACTCTGTACAACATAAACTTACTTAATCTTGTGCTGGAAAATATTAAAATTCTTTAAAATACAGCAATCAAATGTTTGGGACATACATAAAATTAAATGTGAAAAGTCTCCCAATGAACCAAGCTTTAAAAATGTGGGACACAAAATAATGATAGCATTACTTTACTACCATCCAAATAAGGGAAATATCAATGAGTTAACATTCATATAAAATCATTGTATAAGGAAGGTATGAAGAAACCAATGTGGAGACAAATCATCCTTAGAGAAGAATTCTAAATAAATATAGGGGGACTATGCAAAATAGGAAATCATACATATAATACCCTAGTAATAACTCTTAGGCAACATTCAATGATGAATAGAAAACTTGTGGGTGAAATAAGTGAGAACTTTGTATTGCCTAGAGTAATGTAAATCTTTATAAGCATCCATTAATACATTTTCTCTTAATTTCTTTAAAATCCTATGATTGTTTAGGGCAAAAATCATAACACTGCATTGTGAAATTTTTAATGTGTGAATACAAAACATAATTCTTTTTTGCAGTGCATTTTTCTTTATTAGAGTATACCTTCACATTAATTCAAATAATATTGTTTTTCCTTATGACACTACGGAAAGATTTTTCTAATACTGAGATTTCCTTCATAATTATGTGTGTGTGTGTGTGTTTGTGTAAGTTACTGGGGCTATCCCAGGATTATCCAATCTCTACGCTTCATCCCCATCCCTTTCCTTTTTTGGGTTTTCTTTTGTTTGTTTTTGCAAAACATAATTCTTGCACAAAAATATAGAAGGAAAAATCTAAAATATTTATACATTTCAGTATTGAATTTATGTTGTTGTGAAGTTGTCTTTTGCCATGAGACTAGTGCAACTGACTAGGGAAGATGTATCCCCAAGCTCTGCAAGCTGGCATGTGAGCCTGCAGGCCTGGACCAGCCATAGGACCCAGCAGCATCCCTGGGATGAGGGGCAGCTCCTTTCCTGCCTCCAGGTCTTTACCATTCCAAATGGCAGCCTCCTGGAGGAGCTGCGGGAGGCAGCTGAAGGAAACAGTCCGGTTGGCTTTCTGGATGCCTCTCCATGGAAGGCTGTTCTAGTTGATAGGGGAGAAAGGACACAGGCTTGCACCACCCCCCATCCTGGCCAGCTGGAGGGGTGTGGATTATGATGATGGGGTTCTGTGACATTGTGACTGAGCTGGAGAATGCCGGCCTTTCTGAGGGCTGGGAAGGGGCTCAGAGCCCTCAGTGGAAGGGAAAGTGTACCTTAGACCTTTGACTGTGTTTGGCTCCTTCCACCCTGTGGGTATAGGTCCAGGGACTCCCATCTGGAAGCCCATTAGAGTGCACAGGTTAGCAGGTTCATCCTACTGGAAACACATTAGAGTGTCTACAGGTTAGAATCTGGAAGCCCATTAGAGTGCGCACAGGTTAGCAGGGTGGTCATCTGGAAGCCCGTTAGACTGTGTACAGGTTAGCAGCTTGTCCTCTCCAGGTGCTGTGGGTCAACCTTTTCCCTGGCAGCGTTCCTAGGCATTCAGGACACCACACTAGGCTTAGAGGGTACAAGCATTTTGGAAATGATGGTGTTTAACTCCTTAATAACTTTAATTGTACAGAGGTAGAAAGCTCACTCTCTCCATTGTCCCCAGTATCTAGAAGCCATGGAGAGCCTTAAACTGGTGGGCACAGCAAGTACTGTGTGTGGCTTGGCAAGGCCTGTGGCTGTCCCATCCGGGACTTTGCACCCAGCTGTGGTGATCCTACCACAGCTGTCAAGACTGGCAGCTGGGAAGTCAGATGGCCTACCTTTTATTTGATTTCATTGTGGGATTGCAGTGAAATGGTGGAAACATTTGGGGAAAATGCACATTTCACAGGGAGCCATTTAGGAATGACTAAAGACTCATTTAGCTGGATGCCTGCTACTTTTCAGGATAGTTTTAAATTTGGCTGAGAGTCCCCTCAGAGGTTTCAGGCATCAGAAGAGTTTGATCAAGTAGTGGGTGGTGGGTTAACTTCATCACTGGTTAACCTTTCAGGAAATTAAAAAGCTGTTCCCTCCACCCCATGGGGCTTAGGTCACACCCTCCACCTCTAATAAGGCCAGTAAAGTGATGGTGTGGTCCTTGCCTGGGATCCAGGCTCAGTAATGAATGTTGGGCAGCTCTGGGGGCTGCCAGGTTGAGTGGCTCCTATGGAGGACAAGCAGCAAAGCTGGACAAATGAATGTGACTGAAGACATCTACTGTATAAGATGGGCTTTGGAGACTTGTGCGGACCTTGGTTAGCCAGTTCTGTTGGCTCTATTTAACATGCACAGAAAAAGTTGGAAAGCACTCACTTTTGGACACTGTCTTGCCATCCTTATACAGGTTCTTTTATAATTGCTGTTCTGGTAACGTATCCTGGGGCCTGGTCTTATGAAATGGCTTTTTCTTCTGTCCTATGATGCTATGTGTAAGAGGTTGTTGGAGTGACTTGGAAAGGTGGCTTTTTGTTACAATGGTTTGCTACTTTGAAGGGACCCTGGGCCTTTGGTTTCAAAATGATACTTTGTTGGGATTTTCAGGCTACGTAACTGCCTATCATTCTATTTCCTTTGGAAAGTGATTCTTATGGAGGTGGCTGCTGGAACTGGAATAAATCTGAATAAATCTGAAGAAGAAAATAGTATGTATATGTACACTACACACACATACTATTGTAACTCTGTAAATTTTAATATGTTAAGAAGCAGATTGTAATACTTATTAGCAACTTGTAAAAGTAAGAATTATGACATTCAAATACTGGTAAGAAATTAAACTGAATAGAAAAGGTATTTGTTTAAGAATGCTCATAGGCCCTGTAGATCTAATGGTGCAGAATAGGAAGCATCCTAGATGTTTTTTATTCTGAAGTGAATGAACAAATTGTCATTCATCAAACCATAAAATACCACTCAGCTACACAGAGAATCACATTACTGAAGTGCACACCCTGACAAACATTGAGTACTGTGACACCTGGACCTAAAATCATACAACTTGTATGATTTCAGGCAAAATAAATCTGTGGTTCAAAAACAGGTAACTTGCTCTGGGGGAGAAGAAAGTTGGGTGGGAAGATCCACAAATATTTTCTTAAGATGTTGTAAATATTCTTTGCATAAAGCAGTAAGATTTTGTAGGTATATTTGTCAAAACTGCAGTTAATACTTGTTACATTCAATATGTGTACATATGAACCTAAAGTAAATAAAGTGGGGCTTAGCCAGGGAGTTGGTAGAAATATAAGAGAAGTAAAAATGGCACTTAATTAGCAGATGTTGAATCTGGGTGACAGGTATATTTTATTATTCAGTTTATAATTGTAAAAAATTCTATTCTATTTTGTTTGTTTTCTTTTTTGATACTAAGGAGTGAAACCAATGGCCCTTAACCACTGTGTCCCACATCACCAGCATGTTTTGTTTGTTTGTTTGTTTGTTTTTGAGACAGAGTCTCACTAACTTGCTGAGGGTGGCTTTGAACTTTAGTCCTCCTGTCTCAGTCTCCTGAACTGCTGGGATGACAGGTATGCACCACTGCACCTAGAATACATTTGTTTCTAAAATCTTGGCTACTTCTGTGGATCACATTAGGAGAAACTGATTATTGGTGAATCCAAGCAAGGCTGATTCTATCCCTTTGTTATACAAATGTGTTTACTTTGTGAAAATTCATACAATTTCATATGAATGCTCTGCATGTTCTTATATGCACATCGTTTATCATTGGAAATGTTAAATATGATTGATTTGCACAAAATTCAGTATCTTAGAATAGTAGCAGCTATTTGATTTTTGTTTTAAAGTAGGACATGTGTACTTATGGATTTTAATGTTCTGAGCCATTTGTATATGACCTAACCTTTGGAGGTGGGCTTCTAAACCTTTTCATTTCATTTTTGCCCAATTTGGTAAGTGACCTTGTTTCATTTTTATTTTTTTAGTACAGGGTGAAAAAAAACCTAAGGGTGCTTTACCATTGAGTTGCATCTCTAGCCTTTTTATTTATTTGTTTCTTTTTAAAGAAAGAAGAACAGTGAGAGAGAGAGAGAAACAATTTCATGTAGTTTTTCCTGTGACTCTCATTGCTCCTACACTTCGCTGTGTACATGGTACTGGGGTTCAAATCCATGTCCTTGAGACTGCCAGAACTGCTGAGCCGCTGCTCCAGTCCCTTTTTTAAGTTTTTTTTTTTTATTTTTAATTTTAGCTTGTTTTCATAAGTTACTGAGACTGGCATCTAACTTGCACTCTTCCTACCTCAGCCTCCTGAGTTGCTTGGATTGCCGGCATGTACCACTCTACACAGCTTGACTTTTCTTTGGACTGAAATATTTTCCAGTAAAATCCTTTCACACAATGAAGTTATATTATGAGTATGGTATAATCACAGTGTTGTGTATATAATGTAATCTCAGTAAATACAAAGCAAGTTCAATGAACAAAAACAATGCTCTCAAAGATGAGTTTATGCAAAGGATAGAAATCAGGTAATGCAGGTGCCATGGTCTGAAAGTGTTCTCCAAATGTTGATGCATTAAGCCCTTGGTTCTAAGATGGCTGAAATTGGCAGGTGGTGGAACTTTGTGGGGCAAGGCCTACTGGAAGGTCCTTGGGTATTCCCTGGACAGTAGATAGCTGAAGAGGATGTTTTCTTTGCTCTTTTACTTCTTGGCCATAAGGTGATTATTTTCATTGCCATGTGCTTTTACCATGATGTGTTCCTTTACCTCCAGCCCAAACCTCCAAGTAGAATCAGTTATCAACTGGAATCTCCAGAACTGTAATTCAAATAATCTTTTTATCAGCTGATTATCACAGGTAGTTTTTATAGTAGTAAAACTGACTAACACATTAGGTAAGCAAAGGCCATAATCATGAGCAAATGTCTTACACGTATTTGTAACTAGTTCATAGTAAATGCTTATTTAAAGCAGTGATTTTTGGGGGGAGTTACCAGGGATTGAATCTAGTACATTAGCTAGGGCTGGAGCAGTGATAAGTAGTATAGATGATAAAACCCATGTGAACCTCACATTTTTTCTTTGTTTTCAAGATTTTCTCACTCATTACTTAGTCATGAACTAAATATGCTTACAGCTTTATAGTGATAGTGCTCCCCAAGTTCAGAAATATATTTATTCTAATGTGTCAGTCTCCTTGTGAACTGTGAGTACAATAGGCTACTAAACTGATTTGTTTTTCTGTTGTCTCTTATAAAATCTTGGTGCCAGCCACCGAGAGTTTGCCCAAGTTTTTTAAACTTTTTATTTTGTGATTTACCATTTTTGATTTATCATTTGAATATGTGAGTAGGTGGAGTAATATGCTCTGAAGAAATCTGGGTAATTCCGTCAGTGAAGTAATGCTCTGTTTAGATAATAAGAACCTAAGCACCCTTGGGATTCCCATTTAGGTAAGCATGCGAATCATTGGTTCTGGTCTGTCTCACTGATCTCATCTTTCTTCTGTACACAGAGATGATGACGGTCCTGCGACTTCTGTCCCTAATAATTTTACTATGTATTTCTCAAGAACCATAGTTTTGCTGGGTTTTATTTCTTTTGAGTGTTGAGTAACTTAGTTCTACCATTATTATTCCATTGGAATTAAGTTACAATTTTTGACCATTCGTTGGCTTCAGTTTGTTGAACGCATGCTGCTGTGCTGCCAAGTGGGACTCAATTTTACCCAATTTATTCACTTTTTGCACTGCTTATAGAACTGGAATTGTTTCAAGTTTGTTTTTTCATAATGTTGACAGAGTCATTTTTATTTGTCTCCTAATATCAGTGTTTCATGAATATTTTACACATTAGGGAAAAAGTGACATATTATGGATGAATTCAAATAATTTGATAGATCTCAAAATACATGGGTTTTTCTTTTTTTTTTGGAAGACTTTTAATTGTTTCAATTTCATTACTTGATATTGATCTATTTAGAATTTCTGTATCTTCCTGATTCAATTTGTAAGGTCATTTGTGTCTAGAAATGTGTCCTTGTCTTCTAGACATTTCAGTTTATTGGAATATAAGTCTTCAAAATAGGTTCTGATAATTCCTCTGGGTTTCAGAGGGGTCTGTGGTGATATTTCCTTTTTCATCTCAGATTTTGTTAATTTACTTCTTCTCATTCTTTCTTTTAGTTAGTTCAGCTAAGGGTTCATCATTTTATTTTTCTGTATAAGAATTTCTTGATTTTTATATTTATTTATTCTTGGATCCTTTCTTCATTTAAGAGAGTGTTATTCAATCTGCATGTGTGCATGTGGTTTCTGTTATTTCTCTTGCTGTTGATTTCTAGCTTCCTTCCACCATCATGGTAAGAATGTGGTTAATATGGAGAAAGAAAATGTTAGAGGAAGGTGTAAAAAAGCTTACACTTTAAAGCAGAGGAGACCTGAGAGTGGGGAGTGATTGAAGTGGGGAGATCTTGGACTACGATCAGCCTTAACTTTCTTTGTCAATATCCATGTATACATGAATATGTAACAATGATTCCCTCCAATATGTAATGCTAAGTCAAACAAATAAAATAATAATAAAAAAGGTGAACAGAGAATGAAAATGAGATGTAGGATGTGATAGTTATAAAAAAGGAAGACAACAATTGGAAGTAATGAAGTAAAGGAAGAATAAAAGTGTAGTAGAATTTGGCTGTTTATCAGAAAGAAAAATGCAGAGGAATAAAATAAACATGAATGAAAGTCAATACAAAACAAAACCAAAATAAGCCAATCAAAAATCCAACCCTAAAAAAAGCAAGGCGAGGAAAAATAACTACATTTTTTAAAATGGTGCAAATTAAAGAAAAGAAGCAGATATAAATGTGTGCATGTGTATTCATGAGTGAGTGTGCACAGCAAAAACACACACACCAAAAGAAAAAAATATTCTTAATAAAAAATTGAGGAATTTTTTCCACTGAGATTTCATAATAGTCAATGAGAATAGATAGTTACTATCTATTCTGTCTTTCTTTCCATTTCTTCTTACTTATGTACTGAGCTTAAGAGCAAGAGTTGAAGATTGTGAAACCCTTCTTTTTGTGTTGCTTATAAGCTGCCAGTTTGAGATAAAGACATTCTCAGGATCCATCCTCACCAGTATGAGGTAGGGTAGGGTGGGAAGTCTGTCAGCTGCAGCTTTTTCTGCATGGACCAAATTGATGCACCCCCCAGGGTAGAATCAGTGCAGGTTTCTGTGAGTGGGGTTTTGACAGGTGGGACTTGGATCTAATCAGGCCTTAGGGGCTTTGCTGAGTGGTGATTGCTCTGGAGAGACTAGATCATCACACTCGAAGGGCCTGGCTTTGCTGATTGCTGCTGACAGTCTGATCTCAGGATTTACTCCAGGATTCCACTCATGTGGACTCCCATTCACTTTTTTCATTTGAATTCCCCTGGGTTAAACAGCACCGATGTTCTGCTTGGTACACCTTAATCCACATGACAGCCACTTGCCAGGAGCATGTATTCCTTTTCTCAGATCTCCCAACTCCTGTTGCAACCCGGCAGTTTAACAGCCTCAAGACGGCTGCTTCTCAGCTTCCTGCGGCCAGTTGGGAAACTTGCACCAGGCAGCCTCTGAATCAGCTAACAGCAGGCTGTTTTTCTGATCTTGGGTTTTTCCGTGTTAAATCTGTCTTTTGTGTTTCTGTACATTCTTCTTCCCTCTATGCCAACCCAGCAGTGCTACCATTGCTTCCAATGCTACTGTGACTGGCATGACTCTAATCTGTGTCGATTAGTGTACTCAAATTTCTGAGGCTCTAAACCACTCTGATGGTCCAATGTAGAGTTTTAATGAAATTTGTCTTTCACCAACCAGGCAGAGAAGCAGTACATCTGCAGTTTGCATCCCAAGTCACGGAACAAGTGAGGATGCAGTTTTCTCATAGCCCAGCATCTTGACTGGCCACATGAATGTTTATTTTAAAAATGTAGAGAAATACTCTGTTTATTTAGTTAGAAAAAGTAATGTGATTCTAAGCAACACTTAAATGCCTTTTTCCATATAGCATATAAATAGGATTTTTTAAATAATTTTATTGATTCTTTTTAGATATACACGACAATAAAATATGCAATGATGTAATTATAAAAGCATGAAGTATATAACTAGTTCTAGTTTAGTCCCATCACTTCCTTTCAACTTCCTTCCTCCCACCCCCTGTTCTTTTTAGATATACATGACAATAGAATACACAATGACACAATTATAAATGTATGGAGTATAACTTGTTCTAATTCAGTCCCCAATGTTTCCCCTTCCCCTCTCTTCCCTGTACATCCGGTTCTGTTTCCTCTACTTTTCCAATCTTTCTATTATTTACTTAATGTGTTTTATGCTGGGCATGATACAGACACCTATGCACTGTGTTTCTCTGTGAATTATTGATTAGTTTCCTCTCATGCATTACTAATTGGAATGTTCATTTTGAGAAGAAGTCTGAAAACACCTACTGAAACCTTTGAAAATTTTCTCACCACAGAATGTTATAGTACAGGATTTGGCCTGCAGTGCCAGCTGCAGTCTTGCAGGCTTTCTGAGACCCATGAAGTGTGCCAAGCAATGCCAGTCATTTGAGGGAGGTAAGAATGGATGTGGGTTGAACATTGCTGTGTGCAGTCCTGTCTTTATCTAAAGATGCACACCCATTTTAGAGGCAGTGGTTGTTCAGTGACTGGAGAAAGAAATGCTCTGGGATTAAGAATCATTTTAACTCTAGGGAAGAAAGAAGATCCCACTTTTACATCTAGGTCCTTTGCCTCATTTCAAAGTATTGGTGGTAAAGAGTGCCTGAGTAGTATTCAATATTCTGCAAAACCAAGAGAACATAAAGTTTTTTTATGAGGCTGGTGATTTTTCAGTAGTTGAACCAAGATTCAAGTTCAACGCTTATGTGGCATTACTCCCTGGGACCTGGGCCTGTCTCATTCTGGAGTTTTCTAGACAGTCACAATTAGTGCCCAAACCTGATATGATGATTTCAGATGGAGCATCTCTGCTTCCAGGACCAGACTTGACGATGAAACCCTGGTCCTACCCTATCTCCTTTTACCGTGCTTTCCCCACCTGCCCCTGGCACACCAGACAAGCTACTTTGGGAGCCATCTGCCCAGCCCTCCTTGACTTTGGCATTCTCTCCAGCCAACCTACTGATGCTCTCTGCTTTCCCCAATCCACTGTTGGTGACAGGAGATGCCTGCCCTGGCCCCAGAGGGGCTGGGGCTGGGATTGGGAAGGTCATTGTCAAAGTCAAGGCAGAAGGGGGCCTCAAAACTTCATCCTTAGTCCTCAGTTGCCTGGTGCTCCCTCTGGGGTCTCCAAGGGTCCTCCTGCTCAGTACAGTACAGCTTCTAACATGAAGATCATCCTGCCCACTGAGACTGTTGGGGTGATACAGGAGGGTGCCCCAGGCCTGCCTCAGGCTCCACTGCCAGCTGCCCAGTTGGCTCCCATTGTGCCCCTGTAAAAAGGTTAACCAGGACCACAAGGGAGAAGCAGGGAAGGAGGTCCTGTGGCCACCCAGAAGCTCTCACTGCCTGACTTCACTTATACTTCCAAGGGTGTTTATGAGAACTTCCATTGCTGGCAGGACTACAAGGTCTTGCCTGGAAGCATGTATCCCAAAGTCCTGATATAGAAGCTTTTTCCTGCTTTCTTATCACAGTGCTTGACTCCCTTGCCTACTGAAGCCCACTATGATGCTGGGGGAAGGACTGCCAAGCGCCATGCAGGGGTTGGAACACACCAGCAAGTTTGACTGGATGATCTTTTATGAAATGGCAAAAAAGTTCATGGAATTGGAGGCAGAAGCAGAGCTGCAGATATAGAATGCAAGGCTGATGAGTGGCTCTCAGGGCCTGTCACCTGCAGCCCCTTTGAAATCAACCTCTAGGGACTCTGGGCCCTGAGGTTTGCCAGTGTACATTTCAAAGAAGGCAACCTCCAACACGTGGGCTACCCACTGATGGCAGCACAAACCCCAAAGGCCTACAGTTCCTGAAGCTCCCAGGAGATCCCTCCAGGAGCTGTGAAAGAGTATATTGACTTTATGGAAGGGCCAAAGGGGGGTCACTTGGTCTTGCAGAGTGGGATGGAAAATGGGAAGAACAGCTTGCGGGAGAAGCAATGTTTCCAGAGCCCAGTTGTTTGAGATACATCAATGATCTGTGTCCTAAGGTGGTCTTTGTCTCCAAGGTGGAGGCTGTCATTTACCCTCAATTTATAGCAGATCTGCTGTCCCCAGAACAAGAGAGGGATCCTTTAGCCTTAATCAAAGAGCTGGAGCAAGAAGGATTCACTGTTGCCCAGCAGGTCTAGAAGTGACTTGACCTTGGAACAGGAGGTTGCAGAAGTGCCTGCAAACTGCAGTGCAGCTCAGGTGTTCTTGAGTCATTCTGTTTCTGAGAAGGGTGAAGGCGGTGGTGGGAGGCTTCGGTCCTCGCTTGGGCCTCTGGGGGTTGGGGTACTGATTGCATTGGAAAAGCTGCTTCTTCAGGAAAGCAGGTAAGAGCAGTGCACGGTGGGCAGCAGTGGGCTTTAGACTACATGTTCATTAGGGGGATGCACAGGGATGGGAAAACTCTGGTGTCCTCTAGTAGCTGGGACCTGCAGGTAGAACTTGGAGCTTCACAGGGAACTCAGGCACGCTTGGGTATGGAGAGCTGTAGTTACCAGCCTCTGCTGAAAACAGACCCCAATCAGGAGCTCAGCTTGGGATCTCTGGGGAGAAACCCCTGGCTCTGGGAGCTGTGCAACTCTCACACCTTGTAAAGGTGGTGTGACAGTTTTGTCACAAGCAAAAGGAAGAAACAAGGTCATAGCCAATAGGAAGCAGAGGGACCATCTCTCCTGCCAATGCCAGAGGTAGGTGTCCCAGAGTACATTTCACTGCTATTGCTCACCCATGGAGAATCAGCCTCAGCCCAGTGCTGTTTGGTTATTCTGCAAAAGTGGTTGGCAAGCCTAGGGTGGGAAGTCAGACTGGCCAGGTTGAAGGTTCCCTTAGTGGGAAGGACCTTGGAAGGAGTTGTGTGGGAGAAAAAAAAGTAATAAAGATTTGTTTTGATGAAATTATGCTGAGTGAAATCATCATAACCCAGAGAACCAAGGATCGAATGAATGTCTTCACTCATCTGTGGAGGCTGGAACTAGACCCTGGCCATTGAGAAAGGAGGTGTATTATCACATGTTAAATCCAGATAAGTTGTAATGTTATACAACCTACTACATTTTTAGAAATGTTTTGGGAAGGGGAGGGGAGGGATAAGGGTGGGTAATTGAGGGGACACTCTTGGGGGTACATCTAATCTTCAGAATCTGTATACATATGACATTATTTTGTTAAAAATTTATATGTTTGTTCAACAAATAAATTTCTCAATAAAAAAGATTTATCTTGTTGGAAAAAGAAAGAAAGTTATACTAGTGCTGTAGGAATCAGAATAAATAGGATGCATATACTTTTGAGGACTTAGTTCGCATAACTGTGAATGGTGGCAAGTCCAAAATCTGCAGAGTGCTGTCAGTCTAGAGCTAGTAATTCCATTCAACTCAAGGAATATCTGCTGCAGAATTCTGTTGTTTAGAGGAAGTCAGTCTCCTTTTTAATTTTTTCATGCCTTCTCCTGTGTTTCTGTGCATTTTATGTCCTGTGCTGAAGCAGCAGTACTCCTGGTGGTGCTGTTGTAATGCTGGCTTGGTTCCAATGTAATCTTGCTTCTTTAATTAATGTACCTATACTTCTGAGTCTCTTAAATTACTCTGGCTGTGCAATATTCAGTTTTAATTAAATCCATGTTTCTTTCCCCTCTTGGAGAAGCAGTGGTCCTACTACTTGAGTCCTGAATCATGGAACAACTACGAGTGCTGCTTTTATCTTTCATGTCATCTTTAATCTCCTCTTTCATACTTTTTAATTTTCCCTTGCTTTTGAGAATGGAGGCCCTCACTTCTGTTTGCCGGAGTCACTGACTTCTTTGCTCATGGTCTTGAAGCAGACCCTGCCTGTAGGCTTTCATTTCATTCTACCTCCAATTCACACATGTATACCTTATAATATCCTTACATTTCCAGTAAAAGAATTAACAAACATATCATTCCAAGTGTCTAAGAATTATAACATATGGCTCAAAACAAATCATAAATATGGAAAAAAATGAAGGGTGGAGAAGATTCAGAAACAGTAGCTCTTACATTATTATTTAACCCGAAATGTGTGTACCTGTTTCCATTCCTATTCTGATTTATTTATAATAAATACTTTAATCTGAAAATCTTTTTAGTATTCACACTTTTTTTGACCTTAATGCTCCTTTTTTAAAATTCCACATCAAATAAACTTATCTAAAAATCAAGCTCTACCATTTACTGGATGTTTAATAATATGTCTTAAAATATGCTATTACTGCTTGCACATTATTCTGGCATTTATGAAAAACGATATGTAAAACTCTTAGAGATATATCTATGCATTTGAAATGATCAAAAAAGATTATTGTTGATATTTGCTATTTTAACAATATACAAAAATCACATAAAATATTTGAACTCAAATTTATGAATGAGTTTCCTTTAGTGGTATAATTCATTGCTATTTAAATGTTTCTCTGTACCACTGTTATTGAAATCACTAGAGAGCTTGCTATATATTTAAAAAGTGCAGGCACCATATCACAACTACTGAATTAGTCTGCATTTTAGTAAAACTCTGGCTCATAGTTGTATAATTAAAATTTGAAAATTATCCCCCCCCCTTTTAAGAGACAGACAGTGAGAGAGAGAGAGAGAGAGAAAGAAAGAAAACCAATTTTATTTAGTTTTTCATGTGGCTTTCATTGCTCTGAGAGTTCATTGTGTACATGGTGATAGGGTTTGAACCCACATCCTCATGCATGCCAGGCAAGTGCTATAATCATTGAGCCACCAAAACCCTTCTTAATCTCCATAACTTTCTCATCTGAGAAATATATATAGAAGTTATCTTATGAACTATAAAGTTGCAATTGAAATGTATGTTCCTTTGTTGATGCCTTAATTTTAATTTATATTTAATAAAAGCAGAGTTTGTATGTTCCTTTTGGACTTATGTCACTCCCTTTCCTCAGAGCATCAATGTGTTTAAAAGTATCTTGTTAAATAATTAGTCGCTCACCTACATGAAAGTCAATTATCCTAACTCTTATTTTATCTTCAGTCAAATTAAAAACTCTGTGAGTGATCATTCAGTCAATGTGCTATTTATTTAGCTGTTCTTATTTCAGGAATTGTTGACATTCAAGGATGTATCCATTGATTTCTCTGAAGAGGAATGGGAATGCCTAGAGCCTGCTCAGCAGACTTTATATAGAGAAGTGATGTTAGAGAACTACAGAAACCTGGTCTTCCTGGGTGAGCATAACTTCTCTTCAAAATTCTTAATTATCAATATTTAAATTTTTTCCCTAGCAGAGTATCTTTTGAGAACTTCTCTGCAATAATACGTTTCAGACTCCAGTCAAACTGGCAATGGTGAAGAATACGAACAGTAACAAATGCTTGGAGGAGTTGCGTGGAGATAGGAACACTAGCACACTTTTGGTGGAACTGCAGACTGGTACAGCCACTCTAGAAAGCAGTGGGAAGATTCCTCAAAATAGTTAGGGTTAGATCCACCATATAATCCAGCTATCCCTTTTCTGTGTATTTACCCAGAGGAGTTAGAGTCAGCACATTACTATGTTCATAGTAGCTCAATTTACAAAGCTAAGTTATGGAATCAACTCAGACGCCCCTCACTGGATGAATGGATCCAAAAGCTCTAATACACACACACACACACACACACACACACACACACACACACAGAGTTGAATTCTACTCATCTATTAGAAACAGCGATATTATAGCCTTTGAGGGTAATGGATGACAACAGAAGAAATCATGCTGATCAAAGTTAGTCAAACCCAGAGAGTTAAGGGCCAAATATTTTCCCTCATTTGTGGAGGCTGGAGCTAAACCCAGGTTTGGGTGAAGGGTAGGCAAACTTATGTATTAGACCCAGCAAAGCCATAGCAACACATAATGTAGGGGAACCATAGACATGTAGGTGGGGAGGGGTGAGGGAGAGGCAGGAGAATAGGAGAGGGGGGAAGATAGCGAGGGATCTAGAGAAACAATCAACAATGTAGCATACTCTTTACCCCCCCACCACCGAAGTCAAATAATGCTTATGCAGTCATATAATCCTGGAAAATTCACAATCATATAGATAGGACATTTATATCTCTTGTAGAGGCATAATACAGAAGATTCAAGACACTGGGATATGGGCAGTGTGGGGTTAACTATGATTTAGGATCAAATGCATATCATATTGTTACTTTATATGCATTTATGATTGTTCAACAACTCAACTCCTTAATAAAAAAAAAACCCTTGAAGTAAAGGAAAACTAAAAACCAAACCAAAACAACAACAACAAAAGAATAGGTTTCAGATTCTTGCTCTCAAAAAAAGACATTGGGCCTTTTTTGGTTCAGTTAACAAAAAGGTTTTCTTTTTTAATCTTTAATGTCTGCCTTTCTTGGGATGATGTATATCCTTAACTTTAGATAAGTGATACTTGGAGAAATTCAGTGACATAAAATATTGTGGCCTACAGATAGCATAGGACACAATTGAGAGGTTCAAAAGTCAAGGAGGAAGCCAAACTTCAAATGGTTGATTGAGAAGTTATCCAGCAAAAAAGACTTTTTGGAAGCTGAGGTATATTTCTCTTGTTATCATGTACTGCCCTATGTTGTTATGCTTTCAAATTCTTTGCATTCTCCTCCTTTTTTTCTAGTGATGTTCTGGTACATTCAAAACATCAACAAATAAAACACTCCCCTTTGCTTGGGAGGGTAAGGATGGTCTGACAACTCTTCCATTATTTGCAGGCCTCTTGGAAATATGTGCACATTTCTGGGGACTTCTAGTTTAAACCATATCATACATTGGTTTCTTTAAGATTTATAAATTAATTCATTAAAATTCCCTTATCAGAGCTCTTTATGAACACTGATGATATATAGTCACAGATGAAAATAAAATTGTTGTTATATAAAAGGGTTTATAAAATAAAACATCTGTGATTACATCAAATTCTTTTGGGTAAATTTTTATTTTTGTTTTCTTTTTTCTTTCATAGACTTGGCTTCATGTTGTAGTGTAGGTTTTATTTTTACCTACATTGCATAATTAGATGGAAATTTCCATTATTTCACAAATTAGGACAGTGTAATTTCAGTTTAAGATATGCATGATTGTTTCTATTGACAATGAATTTAAATGTGTTTTTCCTTGCTTGTATAAATATCACACCTTTTTGTTTATGACTTTTATATTTTCTCTGGATTGGTTTTTCATCCTGCCTATGTACATAATAATGGAAATTTCATATATGTAAATGTAATGTGGAGTGAATCCAGGGGTGCTCTAATAATGTGCTACATTCCCAGCCCTTTTGTATTTATTTTTGGAGCCATGTTCTAAGTTATGGAGGACAGCCAGAATTTGCAATTCTATTGCATCAGAATTCCAGGGCTGGTTAGGTGGCTCAACTATCATGGCGCTTGCCTGATGCGCAAGTATGTGAGTTCAAACCCCAGCACCATGTCCACAATAAAGTGTTGGAGCAAAGAAGGCCATGTGAAAAACTAAATATAATTGATTCTGTCTCTCTCTCTCTCTCTCTCTCTCTCTCTGTGTCTCTCTTTTAAAAAAAATCCTACAAGCTGGGATTATTTGCATGCCCATCATCTACATATTATGTTCTTATTTTTCAGATAAAGATGATAGCATTCTAAAGATAGCTTTCAATTTTTTTTTAAGAGAGGGTGACAGAAAGAGAATCAGTTTTGATTTTTTCATCTGGCCTTTGTTTCTCCAACACTTAGTTGTATAGGTGGTACCGGGGTTCAAAGCTGGGTCCTTGCACATGCCAGACAAGTGCTCCAACTGATGATCCACTGCTCCAGCCCAACTTTCAAAAACGTTGCAATCCTAATTATCTTTTATGTATTGTTGGAGATTTTCATTGTGACCAAAACCGCTAATAAAACTTGCCGTCTCCTGCATTTTACATATACTGTTAAATACTGTTTATTCAAGTTGCCATTCAATGTATCTCTAGAAAGTTTACATGTCAAAAAGCAAAAGCTTGGGCTGGAGCGGTGGCTCAGTGGTTTCGGCGCTTGCCTGGCAAGCACGAGGACCCGAGTTCAAACCCCAGCACCATGTACACAACTGAGTGTTGGAGCAACTAAGGCCATGTGAAAAACTAAATAAAGTTGTTTCTCTCTCTGTCTCTCTCACTGTCCCTCTCTCTTTAGGAAAAAAAAAAAAGCAAAACCTCAGTTTTCATATAAACAAGGGCTCATTTCTCTTCCTATCACAAACTCAATTCTCAGTTCTGTTCAGAAAGTTTATTTTTTGTTTGTTTAGATATCTCAGTAGAATTTGGCATTACTTGTCATTTTGCTTGCAACTTATTTCAGTAATATAATATACTTAAGACTTATTATTGGCTTTACAAAATTCTTACCTTTTCTGAATTGAATTCTAGGTTCTGTATTTCAAATTGCCTCATCCACTTATTTCAAGTGATGCTTGATTTGCTTCCAGATGATGGCTCTGTTGTAAAATATTATAAGCAATATTGGTGTGTGCAAATATGCCTTAATTTGCTGTATATGTGAGCGCTTGCTATCACGCACACTCAGAATTCCATATGCCTATCTAACTTCATATCAGCATTAAAAATTGAATTCTGTGGCTTTTACTGTGTTTTTAAGTCAAAAATTGCCATTCTTCCATTGTTTGTATTTTCAGTATATTTTTTAAGTTTTCATACAATTTTTTTGACTTTGAAGTCTTGCAAGGATACAATTTACTTAGTTATTTAATATTTCATTTGTTCTTATTTGTAGTCTCGTAGCTGTCATGGTAAACACTGCTTTTGCTACCAGACTGCTATAATAAGAACATTATAAAATACTATGAACTAAAATAATCCTCTTTACAGTATTCAAATTAGTGCATTAGAACAATATTGATTTTAAAAGGCGAGTGAATTAACTGGAAAACATACAATTCCTTTTCTGATGAAGGATGGTACAAACTGGCATTCAACATAAACAATAAATTGTAAGTTTTAGGTGCTCAAAAACAATAATGGTGGGAAAGCTAACTTCTAAAAGTAAGTCTGACCCCAAAACACGTCATTCTATAGGATACAAGGAAAGGAATTAATGGCTCACAAAACCAGGTGGTATTGTTAAGAGAACTTAGTGGAATAACAATTAGGGATCTTTAAAATTAAACAGAATAAATATCGGTATGGATTTTCCAGACTTTTCCTCCAAGATATGTCCAACATTTGTAGTAACTACACTTTTCCTAGTAAACATCAGTGAAATAGACCATATATAAAAATCAAATCAATCTATCCTTGTTATTTTCACTAGGTAATGTACAGCAAATGCTTAATATATACACATCAGTTGCATGAGAGATCCAAAGAAATTATTCACTGATTTTATTCAGAATAATCAGGGGTCTTAAAAGAAATCCAACAGGGGCTGGAACGATGGCTCAGTGGTTACAGTGCTTGCCTGGCATGTGCAAGGATGCAGGTCTGAATCCCAGCACCATGTACACAGTGAAGTGTTAGAGCAGTGAAAGCCACATGAAAAACTAAATTAAATTGATTCTCTCTCTCTATCTCTCTCTCTCTCACTCACTGTCCCTCTCTCTTAAAAAAAAATCCAACAATAAAGGTAAAATGGAGAATCTGCTGCTGTGAACTAGAAAACAACAAAAGCCTCACAAAAAGATAGGTTAATATTTTTTAAGTTCTCAAGAATATTTCCTCTGCTGACCCTAATCAAAATTAAACTTGAGATTTTAATTAAAGTAACATAAATCAGGTGCATATTACACAGTTACAGATGTGCACCGCACATACACACCTTTAAATTTACTAATTCTAAAAACTTAAGTCAAATAGGGTAAATAAATTATAAGTGCAAGACATGTACAATGTGGAAAGAAAATTAACAAGTTATTAAATCAAAAAGCATAGAATTCCCACCAGCAATGTTTAGAAAAATTTCTAGTATTAGAAAATATCAGATTTAATCAAAAGGAACCCTCCAGCAATAAAAGGAAGCATGGGAAGCATCCTTAATGCAATAACTTTAAAATAATAATAAGAACATGATTACAGGATCTTCCTACATAATATATTAATGATATTCTTGGTTGGAAATTTGCTTTTGACCATTTGACAATATTCTACAATTTCTTTATTGTACAGCTTCTATGAAGAAATTCACTATTAATTATATAGAAATACCTTTCTAGGTGACACATATTTTTTCTCTTGGTGCTTTCCAAGTTCTCTCTTTGTAAATTTTTAGCTTTGATTAAAATGTTCCTTGAGCCTTTGATTTTCCTACTTGGAGATAATTGTGGTTCTTGGATTTTGATTTCTGTTATATTTCTCATATTTATCATCTCTCTGACTTTTTTGTTTGTACTTCGAATAGAACTTAGAGGTGCTTTAACATTGAGTTATACCTTCAGCCTTTTTTATTTATTTTTTTCATTTTTGACAAAAACTCACTAGATACCTGAGCCTGGCCTCAAACTTATGATCCTTCTGATTCACCTCCAAGTTGCTAGGATTATAGCTGTGTACCACCACCCCTGACTCAAACAATTTTTTCGTAAGGAGTTCTTCAGATATGTAATTTCTGCTTATTTCCATTAACAATTTATGTCTGAATTTTATTCAATTTTCTGTGTTCTGGTGTAGTTCATTAAATTTCTTTCAAATAGCTATTTGATTTTTCTTTTGGTAATTCATAACTGTAACTTTCCTAATTTTCAGTTCCTAATGTTTTAAATTTATACTTTGGTTAAGCCAAATTTTCCTTTTTTTTTTTTTTTGGTCTTGTGCTATACTATTTTTAATTGATTTGATTGATTTGTCTGTTAAAAAAAAACAGCCAACAGTAACTTATATAGTTATTTTGGAAAACAGTGTGGAAGTTATTAAATAAATAAATAGATAGATAAGCACAGTGCTACATGCTTGTAATTCCAGGTAATTGGGAGACCATGCAAGGGGATTTCAAGTTTGAGGCAAATCCCAGCAACTTAGTGACAACATGTCTAAAAATGAACAATTTTAAAAGGGCTCATTTTGTAGCGCAGTAGAACAGCATTCTTGGTCATAATCCCAAGTACCACACACAAAAAAATTAATAGCAGAATGATTCTATGATAGAGATATTCAAGTACTAAATATGTATTCATAAGGGTTAGCCCAGCATGTTAAAGAGATATCTTCACGGGCTGGAGCAGTGGCTCAGTGGCTACGGTGCTTGCCCGTCATGCACAAGTACACTAGTTCAAACCCCAGCAACCACGTACACAACTAAGTGTCAGAGCAATAGAAGCCATGTGAAAAACTCAATAAAAATTGATTCTCTCTCTTTCTCTCACTGTCCTCCTCTCTTTTTAAAAAGAGAGAGAAAGAGAGAGAGATCTTCACTATTGTGTTAAGTGCAAGAACTGTTCACAGTAGTCAAGATATGAACTAATATTATATGCACATCAGTGATTGATCAAGTACAAATAAAGTATTTATATATACTTTTTTAAGAGAGAGGGACAGTGATAGAGAAAGGGAGAATCAATTTTATTTAGTTTTTCATGTGGCTTTTGTTGCTCTTATACTTTGTTGTGTACATGGTGCTGGGGTTTGGACCAGTGTCATTGCACATGCCAGGTAAGCACTGTAACCGCTGAGCCACTGCTCCAGTCCCTATAAACACTTTCTATTTAGCCATAAAAAGAAATATCTTGGAATTTAGGGTAATATGTAATGAATTTACAGGACATTACATTGAATGATATAAGGCAGAAACAAAGTCAGAAAACTGCAGGGTCATGTGACTCACGTGGATGGAAAAGCAGAGAGTAAAATTGTGTTCATCAGATAATGTGTTTTGTGCCCTGTTTATATATTGTTGGTCAAAGTGTTCAAATTTTTATTTGAATGGTCATAAGAGGCTTAAGAGTTCTATTGTACCACATCATGAGTATAGTGTATTGTGCTCTTGATAAACACTGAAAGAATCCATGTATTGCTTTCTAAGCACAAAACTGATTAATATATATAAAATAATACACGGACTAATTCACTAGATTTAATCATTCCGCCATGTATATATACTTCCAAAATACTATGATATTCTTAGTAAATATATAACATTAAATTTGTCAATGAAACAAATCAGTAAATATCAAAAATTAAGAAATAAACAGCAAGTCATTTATCTTGCTTGTTATGTGTTGACATCATCCAGCTAACACAGCCTTAGGCTATGCCAAGTTTTTATTCACTCTCAAATGTTTTTTCATGATGAATCTTCTCTAGACATATATGTGTTATTCTGATTAAAATATAAGCTATCATAAGCTCTTTACATTGAATATCTGTGGTATTGTCATCCAAAATCTGTTATTTCCAGGTCTTCCTGTCGTGGTACACAGAAACCCATTTTCAGACAGTCCCCATGAAAGTCACAAAGTTTTGCATATATTTCATATATCCCTCATTATTTTTATATATATTTTTATTAAGGAGTTGAATTTTTGTACAATTATAACTGCATATAAAGTAACAATATGATGTGCATTTGATCGTAAACCATGGTTACCCCCACATTGCCCATACCCCAGTCTCGTGATTCTTCTATATTACACCCCTATAACAGATATGTGCCGGGGGCCAGCCCCAGCTGAACTCGGGTGCCCGAAGGAGGACTGGAGCCGGTGCGGAGGAATGGCTAGAACCTCCGGGATAAGTTGCAGGCAGACACAGTTCCCTGCTTGAGCAAAATGCCATCTGTTCTTTATTGTTGAACACTTTTATACAGATGTACAAACAAGGCATTCATTATCAGCTTCATTCTACAATCATTTTTTCAGTTTCTCAGTAATCTTAAAGCATTAACCATTAGTACAATTTATGTCCTCGTCCTCTTGACCACATAGGCCATATGTAACTATTTGGTTTAAACTAACTTAGAGCATCAGACAAAGTTACTTAAAGCATCAGCAATTAGTACAGTTTTTGTCCTCAACCTCCCCGCCACATTGACCATATTTTTTCGAACCTGCTTTTACCAGGGACAGAATCCAAACACTGCTCCAAATTCTGTCTCCCTAAATTCCTCCAGAGGTTTCTGCAGACCATTACCTCACTAGATAAGAGAGGCGCTTAAAGGTCACTGCACCGCATTAGTCTAGAAGCCTTATCTTAGCATAAATGAAAAGTTTCTTGATTAGCTAGACTATGATATAGGCTATTATTACTCTTATATCCTATTAACTACTAACTTAAAGCTGTTTTGAGACAGAAAGGGTAAACATGTCTTAATTGCTGCTAAGGAGTTAACACTCATCCTCCACTAAGCCAGGAAAGGCAAACATGTCTTATTTACTGCTGAGGAGCTAAAGCTCATCCTCTGCAACACGAAAGGTAAACATGTGTTTCTGTAGAAGTCTTATGTATACTATTTCTTTGTTCCTTAGTTCTAATTATTTTGCTTTCTATATCCAATTTTGTTTTAGAGTCAGTATAGCTTTGTTTTCCATGATTTCTATATGTGTTACAACAAGTATCCTTCTCAACAATCTGCAACAGTAGTTTGAGTAATGCAATTCTTATAACAATCAGAAAGTTTCCAGTTTAAGTAAATTCATAATACATATAATTACTAAAACACAGCCAATTTCTAGAAGGGATGTTTTTGGCAGTCTCCAGGGCTGGCTTTGCCTAGCCCATCCCCAAGTCTGGACTTTGTGAGACAGAACTTCGGTGGACATTGCCTCCTCCAGGTATGTCCATCTGTATATGTGTGTGTGTGTGTGTATACACACACACACACACACACACACACACACATTCTTAAATGTATATACTTATATATTCATATATATGTGTATATATATACACAATCATATATGTGTGTATGTGTGTATATATATCTATATATATGATTATGAATTTTCCAGAGTATTAATTGATTTCATAAATATTATTTTATTTCTTTGGGAGAGGGGTAAAGAGTATGTTACATTGTTGATTGTCTCTATAGATCACTTCCCTCCCTCTCCTATCCTCACACCTCTCTTCCTCCTCCCCCTACATGTCTATGGTTCCCCTAGATTATGTGTTTCTATGCCCTTGTTGGGTCCAGTACATGAGTTTGACTACCTTTCACCTAAGCTTGGATTTAGCTGTAGTCTCCACAAATGAGGGAAAACATTTAACCCTTCACTCAGTGTTTGGCTAACTTTGCTCTGTATGATTTCTTCCATTGCCATTCATTTACCTTCAAAGGCTGCAATATCATTGTGAAAAAGAAGGGAGTAGGATAATTGTTCTGAATTGCACAATGCTACATTATGGAGGGACAGCTATTTTTGATAAAAATAACACACGCTTTTTCATCTCTACTCTATTACTCTCTTTAATAATGTGTTCTTCTGTACTGTGTAATCTTGAAGAGAGTTTGGGCAATTCTTACTAAATAATTTTATCTATTCCTTTTTATTTAGTTTATATACTTCTCAAGTAAGGATGGTCTTAGATTTACTAATCTGCTACCTTGTTGATGTCCTGACATTACTATAATTTCATTTGCTATGTTTGCAAAATATATTCACCCTAGTTTAGTAAGTAAAAATAATTGTTATTTTCATATATTTCAGGCATGCTTTCTCATCATACTCAAGAATGTTCAAAGAAACTTTACAAAGATGAAAAATGTGGGAAAGTCTTTCTTCAGTGCTCAAAACTCATTACCCAGCCAAATATCCATAGGCAAGACAAACATTACAAATATAAGGAATATGAAATGGCTCTTTGTCAAATTGTGAATCTCAATCAGTACAAGACAATTTTTGCTGGACAACAGCCCTATAAGTTTAAAGAATATATCAAAGCATTTGACTTCACAAACTTTTTAAAACAACACAGGTACTATGACAGTATTATACCCTACAAAATTAAAGGATGTGGTAAAACTTTTAATCAAAGATCACCCTTTGTTAAGCATCAAAAAATTAGTATTGGAGAGAAGCCATGCAAATGTAGTGAATATGGCAAAGCCATTAAAAATTATTCAACCTTTTCTAAACACCTGGGATGGCATAAAAGTGAGAAGCTCTACAGTTGTAAAGAATGTCCCAAAACCTTAAAGGATTTTTCAACCCTTAATCAAAACCAAAGTATTCCTACTGGAGAGAATCCCTACAAATATATAGAATGTGAACAAATTTTTAATGAAAACAAACACCTTCTTCAATATGACAGGGTTCATAATGCAGAGAAGCCATACAAATGTGAAGAATGTGGCAAAGAATTTAATCGAAGAACATATCTGATTTGCCATCAAAGAATTCATTCTGGGGAGAAGCCCTACAATTGTGAGGAATGTGGCAAAGCTTTTAGTCAAAGATCAAGCCTTACAAAACACCAGAGAATTCATTCTGGGGAAAAGCCCTACAAATGTAAAGAATGTAGCAAAACTTTTACTGAAAGGTCATATCTTACTGAACACCAGAAAATTCATACTGGAGAGAAGCCTTACAAATGTGAAGAATGTGGCAAAGCTTTTATTCAAAAAGCACACCTTAAAAGGCACCAAAGATTTCATAATGGAGAAAGGCCCTACAAATGTAAAGAGTGTAGCAAAACTTTCACTGAAAGATCATATCTTATTCACCACCAGAAAATTCATACTGGAGAGAAGCCCTACAAATGTGAACAATGTGGCAAAGCATTTATTCGAAGATCATACCTGATTTGCCACCAGAGTACTCATGCTGGAGACAAGCCATACAGATGTGAAGAATGTGGCAAAGCTTTTGTTCAAAAATCCCAGCTTAGTTACCACCAGAGAATTCATACTGGAGTAAAGTCCTGCAAATGTGTGGAATGTGGCAAAGCTTTTTATAAAAAATCACAACTTAAAAAACATCAGAGAATTCATTCTGGGGAGAAGCCCTACAAATGTGAAGAATGTGGCAAAGCTTTTAGTCAAAAAGTACACCTTACCCAACACCAGAGAATTCACAATGCAGAAAAGTACTACAAGTGTAAAAAATGTAGCCAAACTTTTACTGAAAAATCATCCCTTACTCAACACCAGATAATTCATATTGGAGAGAAGCCCCACAAATGTGAACAATGTGGCAAAGCATTTATTCAAAGATCAACCCTGATTTGCCACCAGAGAATTCATTCTGGGGAGAAACCCTACAAATGTGAAGAATGTGGCAAAGCTTTTAATCAAAAAACACACCTTACACAGCACCAGAGAATCCATAATAGAGAAAAGTCCTACAAATGTAAAGAATGTAGCCAAACTTTTACTGAAAGATCATCCCTTACGCAACACCAGAAAAATCATACTGGAGAGAAGCCCTACAAATGTGAACAATGTGGTAAATCATTTATTGGAAGATCATACCTGATATGCCACCAGAGGATTCATTCTGGGGACAAGCCTTACAAATGTGAAGAATGTGGGAAAGCTTTTAAACAAAAACGATACGTTACACAACACCGGAGAATTCATAAGGCAGACAAGTCCTACAAATGTAAAGAATGTAGCCAAACTTTTACTGAAAGATTATCCCTTACTCAACACCAGATAATTCATACTGGAGTGAAGCCCTACAAACATGAAGCATGTGTCTAAGCTTTTAATCAAAGAGCACTACTTATAAACCATCAAAGTATTCATATTGCAGAGAAGCCCTACAAATGTAAAGAATGTGGCAAAGAACTGTAAGGACTGCTACCCAGCTGGTAGGCAGCTGGATCAGCACAGAGGGGAGGGAGCAGCACACACAGAGAAGGTCAGTTTTGAGTGGCGATCTCTGATATCAGAAGGGTGTTAACAGAGCTCCACAGCTGGGATCCGTGGCAGTGGGAAACCAGGGACTGCATTAGTGTACACAACTTAAGAATCCCCTGAATCTGGCAGCTGAGAGCTGGGGTGATCATCATTTTTACTCCACCCAGTGGGCATTTCAAACAAGTGCTCCAAGAACCAGGCATCAGGCAACTGATGGCTCCAGGACCTCAGTGTTCTCACTGTCTGCCCTGGGGGCTCTGTGGGCCTGGTGGACCCACAGTATTTGGCTTGTGACTTTCAGATAGATGCTCCTCCCCTCATGCCCCCAATATATGCTGAACTCCAGGTGTAGTTCATGATCAGGATTCTCCATTACAGGTAGTTCCACAGGATCTACATGGGCTGGGTGGGGTTGGCTTGCAAGACCAGAAACTCTGGTGTGCAGATACTGTTAGGACCTCTCAGCCTGAGCAGAGATTTTCAAAAGCCTCAGCAACCTATGAAAAGAGGGGACATCCTGGTACCAGTGCTATCCTCTGCTTTCAGGCCCTGAGATCTGTGAACAGAGGCAGTCCCATAGGTCCTGGGTGCTACAAAAGGGACTTGGTTTCTACACAACTTGTGGTTCCATTTGAGACCTCCCCAGGCCCAGGTCTGGCTGGGCTGGTGTCTTCTCATCACCTCCCCCCTTGCTGGAGCTGACACTGCCTCAGGCATCATCTCTTGGGGGCAAATGAAACCTCAGGTCACTCAAGAGTGGGCGATAGTTGCCCCAGGAGAGCTCAGTTCAGGCCAGCCACTCACCTTGTATCAGCAAGAGACCTTTGTAGCTGCTCTAGGAGCCACAAAACTGCCAGCAGCTCCTGGGACCCCAGCTGAAGTGAGGCAAGAGTTTGAGCAAGTAGTCACTAAAATGCCCAGGGGTTCAACCGAGGTAGCCCAAAAGACTCTTTTTCAGGAAGTAAAGATGCTGAAATTCTGCAATCCGTCTACAGGAGAAGAATGTTGGAAGGAATAATGGGAATCTGACTTTCAGATGAGATCACCAAAATACAGTTCCTCCAGCAAGCCCACCTGGGAGGTACCTCCACCTCGTTGTCAGATATGAACACATACCCTCCACTGTATATTTTTACCTCAGTGATAATAATTCAAAAATTCAAAACCTTCCCAACTCTTTTTCTTTTCTTTTTTTCTTTCTTTTTTTTTAATTAGAAGAATATAGAAATACAGTTGAGGGGTAAACATTATCAAAACATTAGCAATCAATGGATATAAACTTTGTTATCGAGGGGAAAAGCCAGATCATGGATGACCACCTTGGGTTTCACCTGTTGCAGTTTCCCCCGAAGAACTCATGCGGTAAATGGGTAGTTCATGGAGGAATGACATCGGCTCCTGGGATGGTTCCCCCATCTTCCCACTCTCCAGACTCCTTTGTGTGTGTGTGTGTGTGTGTGTGTGTGTGTGTGTGTCTGTGTCTGTGCTGTGTTTGAATTGCTGTGGTTTGATCTGTGGCTGTCTGTGATCTTCAAATTAGTGCACAGTCTCTTTGTTCTGAAGAGACTCCCAGGCTCTGTTACCCCTGTCTTTCCTTTCCGCTGTCAACCCCTAAACTGTATTCTGCTCTCTCTCATCCTCCTTCAAAGTCATTACCCCAGTCTTTTCCCATATCTTTCATTTCCTTGTTTTAACACAATAGCCTATATCATCTCCACTCTTATTGCTCTATCTCCAAATTAACAAATTCCTTACTACCGTCCTGTCACATTCCCTTTGCTCTCTAGAATTTTCTTCTTCTTCACCTACACAGGTTTTGGTAATCTGAAGTGAATGCCTTACTAGGAAACAGGTGTTTGCTTGCAAACCAAATATAGTCTGGGGACCCCCACAGAAGAAAACTGCCAATCCGTTTGCTTGTACAGCTGCTAACAAACACTGTAACAGCTACAGTTGGCACTAAGTAACCAGATTAATACTGTCTGTTGTATGAGTTGGCTGGACATATTGACTCTTACTTTCTATCTCTTGAGGTATTGGAAACCATAAAGTTCCACAATAGTTCATAGATTGGGGAGCCAGCATTGAACTGCACTACCAAATTATACTCCAGCCCAACTAAGCAAAGAGACAAAAAAGCTCTACACCCATCAGCAAAGCTCCCAAGAGAATTATTCAGTGAAGGACCTCAGGCCCCACTCCCTGAAACTGAAAATGAGGAAAAAGGTAAACAAGCCTCCACCTCAAACCAACATCTCCCAACCCAAGAATTCCAAAGTTGGGGTTATAGATGAAAACTTACAAAAAAGTATCAATAATCTGATTAGTAAATCAATCAAAAAATTAAAAGAAGGTTTCAGGAAAGAAATAAGAGTGCAATTGCAGAAGCTGAGAGACCACTTTGATAAAGAGCTAGACATTCTAAAAAGAGATGTAGCAGACCTCTTAGAAATGAAAAGCACAGTCAACCAAATTAAAAGCTCATTGGAAGATACTAATATCAAAGTGAACTCATAGAGCACCAAACAAGGGGCAATAAGAATGTTCACAATGAGATTGCCAAAGAAAATTTCCCCCATATCAGAATGGATCCAGAAATTCAAATTCAAGAAGCCAATGGGATAGGAAAAGTTAGGCAATCAGGGTAATTAGAATGCTGGAGTCAATCAAGGGAACACCTTTTTTTCCCCCTTTAAGGTCAATTTGACAATCTGGCGTGAGGTGATATCTTCACGTATCTTTCATTTGCATCTCTCTGATTACTAGTGATTTAGAGCACTTTCTCACGTATTCATTGGCTTGATCAGTGTCCTCTGTTGACAAGTTTCTATTTAGTTCTTTGGCCCATTTATTGATTGGTTTGTTTGTGTTTTTGTAGTTGAGGATTTTGTAGATTCTGGATATGAGGCCCCTGTCAGAGGAATCACAGCCCATGATATCACTAGACAGATTGGCAAAAATGAAGAAAATAATAATAGATGCTAGAGGGGTTGTGGAGAGCACACTGTTAGTGGAACTGTAGACTGGTACAGCCCCTCTGGAAAGCAGCGTGGAGAATCCTCAAAAAACTAGGGATGCGCCCACCATACGATGGGATGCGCCCACCATACGATCCTGCTATTCCTCTCCTGGGTATTTTTCCAGGGGATTTAGAATCAGCACATTACAGCAACATAGCAATATCTATATTCATAGCAGCTCAATTTACAATAGCTAAATTATGGAAACAACCCAGATGTCCCTCACTGGATGAATGGATCCAAAAACTTTGGTACGTATATACCATGGAGTTTTACTCAGCAATTAGAAACAATGATTTTGCAGCCTTTGAAGGTAAATGGATGGCTATGGAAAAAATTATGCTGAGCTAAACCCTGGACATTGACAAAGGAGGTCTAGTATCATGTTTTAAATCCAAATAAGTTGTAACATCATACAACCTAAGACATTTGTAGAGATGTTTTGGGAAGGGGGGAGGGATAAGGGTGGGCAATTGGGGGGGCTCTTGGGGATAAATCTAATTTTCAGAATATATATTATATTTCATATATATTATATATTTCATTAGAAGCTTGTTCAACAAATTTATGAATAAAAAACAAGAATACTTCAAAAAAAAAAGGATCAATTTGACATCTCCCAATGCTAATGAGAAGGGTCTGGCAAGGTGGTTTCAAATGCAAACAACTCCCTTCTGCTAAGCAAGCTACCACATTCTTTCTTTTGATGCCTGAGGTGCAAACTCAAGGCAGAATTCTGGACCCAACCAGAACTTGTCACAACCTAGGTATGGTGGAAGGGAGAGGATGACCAATTGAGTGAAGTTCCTATGAAAAGGGCAAACCTAGCTGCCTATTTGGCTCTGTCCCATTCTCCCACTCTGGGGGAAGTCTATTCTTTCCCCTATGCTTTACTTTCTGTAAAATAAAGTCTGTCTACTACGCTTGCCTCAGTGTCCCTCAGTTTCATTCTTTGACTGAGAGGACACAAACCCAACATCCACAAAACTGGCATCACTTATCGGACACCAAACAAACATAACCAAATGAGAGAATCACCAAGATACACCATCTATAAAATGAATAACAGAGAAATCAAGGAAAGAATTCTAAAAGCAGTAAGGGGAAAATAACAAATCACATTCAGAGTCAGGCCAATGAGGATTACTGTGGGGTTTTCAGATCAGATAAAGGCTAGATGAGCATGGAACAATATTTTTCAAATATGGAAAGAAAATAATTTTCAGCCAAGGACACTATGCCCAGCAAAACTCAGCTTTAAATGTGATAGGGAAAT
>PVKS010024234.1:0-31319 GCA_004027875.1 Aplodontia rufa
CAAAAATGGATGCTCCTCCTCCCTCACTGCTCCCACAACTTCCCTAGGGCTTCAGCCAAGCCTTCTGGTCCCGTCTCCTCCCTGGATCTCCGCCGCTTCCTGACGGGGCACCCAGAGCTTGCTCTGTGGTCCCAAAGAGGTCCCGCCCTAGTCGGGCGGGCTGGGAGTGTGGCAACCAGCAAGCGGACAGGGCCCCAGCTGAATCCACCCCGCCTCCTCCGTGCAAGCCGCTACTCCGCGCTTGCTTGAATGATATTTCCAGTCTCCGATCTCGTCGCAAAACGGAACGCAGGTCCCAGAGAGGTCCTTGCGAGAACGCTGATTTTAAAGTTGCGCGGGGTTTTTTTCTTTGCAGATGTGACTCCGGCTGGCTGGAGTGTAGGCGTGGCGGCTGTTGCCACCGGGCGGCTGCAGCCAAGACAGGTCAGAACAAATCCCCAGGTCGCTTCTAAGTTTCTGTTTCTCAAATCTACTGCCAAGATTAGGACTGGTGGTTTATATTACCAATCTCCCCAAACGCACCTGGAAATACTGGCGGGAAGTTGGAGAAATCCCGATCAGTCGCGGAGGTGCAGGGAAAGCCTTTGTCTTCAGAACGCCATCTTGAACCCGGATCAATATCATTGAATTTCAAACCTGGAAAAGTGCTTAGAATTAATCTTGTAAAACCCAAGCTCTACATTTTACAAATAAAAGTAAGTAAAGTCACTGCAAATCACAGGGCTATTTAACGACAAAGCAAAATGTTGAATCCAGTGTTCCAGAATCCCTTTTTAATGCTATCTCACTCAGACTCGAGAATCTGTAAAAATGTCCTGAATTGTGGGCAATCTCATGAACTATAATCACGAGAATCAGAGGGAATCAATTTCCCCCAATACAAATGGAAGTCCATTCTTGTAACTTGCCATTGATGTGATTTTCAGGATAAGCATATTTTCTAGGCTTATAGAACACAATTAAATGTAGGCCAGATGAGTGCTAAATGTTTTTTTTAAAAAATATGCAAAATTAGAACAAGGAAGGAATGAGTCTCAAAAACCCAGAGACTCTCAGGAAGATGAGGCAATTGGATGGCAAGCTCAAAGTCAGCCTCAGCAACTAAGTGAGTCCCCAGGCAATTTAGTGAGAACTTGTCTCAAAATAAAAATATGAAAAGGGCTAGGGATGTGACTCACTGATTAAGAATCCCTGGGTTCAATTACCAGAGTGTGTGTGTGTGTGTGTGTGTGTGTGTGTGTGTATAACTGCAGAGACTGACATTCAATTTTACAAAGACTAAACAGTAATTTAAAGTTTCTAGATGCAAACTGTGATCTTGGAACAACTAACAGAAGCCTGTATGTTAAAATGGGTGACCTTGGCTTGCCATTAGATGCAATTAGATTGTTTCATTTTCATTTGAGCTAGGCCTTTGATGGCTCCAATCCGTATTCCTAAAAGAAACTGTCTCACCACCCCAGAGATCATTGCAGCCACACCTTGTACAGAATTGTCCTTCCTAAGGCATTTGCACAGACCATGGATCATGAATGCTCAGTAACAAGAGCTGTACAGTAATTCTGGAAAATATATAATTTAGTGTATTGGCAAATATTTGAAGTCATATGTGGATAGCAGTCCATTCCTAATATTTGTGCTAATGAAACAATCTCCAGCCTCTGGACCCATATTCAACTCCTGTGATATTAGTGATCTTTATTCTTTCTCAGAATTCCACTTGATATTTTAAGAACACAAAAACGCCATACATTTCGGCACTAAAACATAATGTTGAGTTTCAGGGGATTTCTACTCAAACAATAGCAAAAACAATAATTTTTAATATTAGCAGACATTTGCCCAAATTACTGTACTATAATGTAAAAAGTACTACCACAAAAACGAGTAGTATTTTCAAAGTACTATAAAGTATAGGAATGCAGATGGACTATTTTAATTTAATAGTGACAGGAAAGCTGCATAATGAAGTAGCATTGAAATCGTGCAATTGTATTCTCGGGTACAGGAGCAGTATAAGGATAGATTCAGAGGTATGACCTTTCCTCTGGTGTTTAGGAATAGCGAGAAGACCAGAGAGGTTGGAGTGTATGATGACAGGAAGAGGGCTTCCAGGACTGAGAAGCACTTTTGCTTCCGGATCCATTCCTCACTCTTCCATAGGATTCCCCTCTGTGGCACAGAAAAGTCAGTCCCTGAAGACCACTTCTAGGCCCCTACTTCAGCTGGTTTATGCATGGATTTGACTGTGGAAGATACTGGCTAGAGACTGAGGGCAGGAGGGCACCAACCCTAGGATGTGTCTATTCCTCTCCCCCTCCCTGTGGCACAAGGTCTACCACACTGCCTTTGCAGTGCCCTTTCCATGGGGCAGCCACCTCTACATTTTCACTCTGCACTTGGAAGGCCGTGGTTATAGTTCCCTCCAAATAGCTATAGTTTCTTGGTTTTGGTAACACCACTTACTGGAAACCTTCTTCCAGTCACCAGGGTGGTAGCTTCCAGTTTGGGCTTGTCTGTGCCTTGATTCTCTATCCTTGATTTACCTGTTTAGCTTTTCTATCATTTGCATAGTCAAAGATCTCTCTTAAATTACCTTCACTGAAATAGATCCAGGGTTGTTTCTAATTTCTGCCTGAAGTCTGATGAATACAGAGTCATTAAGACTGACGAACAAAAGAGGTCACAGCTTCAGCTCCATCTTTCTTTGCCTCTTCCCACTTAGGTCCTTTCAATTTTTCAAACTACTTGTTTTTGTTGTTGTTCTCAATTGTCTTTTAATGAGCCAGGGTCCCATCCTGTCAGCCTTTATGTGCTTTCTAATCACTTTGCATAATCTTCCTGATCATTATCAAAATTCTATTAGCATTAACTGCTAATCAACTTTTGCCCACAAAAGCAGTCAGCTATAGGGCCACGTTGCTAAATATTTAACATGTAGTTTGATAATGTAGCCACACAGGCAAAGAATTTACATATGATAATGCTTGAACAGCATAAATATAGAGTCAGGAGAATGCAGATCACAGAGAAATTAATTCCTGATTGGTGGGTGGCACAGAAGAGTAGGGAGAACATTATGGCGGGGGGAGATGGTCAAAGAAACATAAAAATGACAATAAGCATTTATTTAGTTCACATTATATTTCTGAAAGTTTGCATGAAGTGCTTTACATGAACTCTCTCATTAATCTTCAAAACAACTCTCTGAGGTAGATTTTGTAATGATCCCCATTTGAGATAAGAAAACAAGGTGGAGATTAAATAACTGCCCCAGAGTGGAACCAGGCTTCAAATCACCCTATAATCAGACTCTAGCAACTAAATACCTTTCATAACTCTTCAGTACCTTGTGACTTCACACACATACATACACACACATGCACACACATAATTACGTTAAGCAAAGCTTTAAAGAATCAGCAGAGGTTTGATAAAGTGAGTAGCAGAGGAAAGTTTTTCTGATTAGAAGCAATATGAACAAAGGTATAGAGATAGGAGAACACATAAATGGTTAGGACAGGAAGGTCACTTAGTGGAGCTCTTAGTTTATTGGGATTAAATACATCCAGATTAACAAAGCCGTATATGATAGTTAATTTTAGGTACCAGTTTGGCTGGATTAAGTGATATATAGATAGCTGGTAAAGCTTATTTCAGGGTGTGTCTCTGAGAGTGTTATATGAGATTGGCATGTGAGTTGGTTGACTAAGTGGGAAAGATCTGCCCTCAAAGTGGGTGAACATTATCCAGTTGGCTGGGGTTCTGGATAGAAAAAGGAGGAGGAAAGGTGGATTATATCTGTCTCCCTCTCCCTCTCTCTCTTTCTCTGTGTGTGTGTGTGTATGTGTGTGTGTGTATGTGTGTGTGTGTGTGTGTGTGTGTGCACATGTCTATATCTCAAACAACCCTCTTCTCCTGCTCTGGGACATCAGAGTTCCAGGTTCTCAACCTCTGGACTCCGTAATTTGTACTAGCAGCCTCCTGGACTGTTGGGCCTTTGTCCTTGGACTCAGCTATATCATTCACCTCCCCGGTTCTGAGGCCTTTGGACTTGAACAGTCAAACTACCAGACTCCTGGTTCTCCAGCTTGCAGAGTCCTGTTCTGAGACAGCCTTCACATGAGCCAGTTCCTTTAACAGTCCATCTCTCATCTATCTATCATAGACTTATAGATCTTTTTGGTTCTCTCTCTCTGAAGAACCCTAACATAGCATCCAAGGAAGTCTAGGCTTAACACCATTGTCATTCTTTATGGACAAATTGTTGGCAGAAGGAAGTAAATACTGTCATGCTTTTATAGCAACTTAGTATATTGAGCAATTTGAAAACTCTTCATTTCTATATATCAACCCTAAATCAATTATAAAGTAAAAGTGAGGGAAGGTGATGGTTGAAGTACGTTTCTCCTGCTTCATAATGTCTCTTCAGACTACATTCATGTAGAAGTGGCTTCAAAACTTTATCCAAAATTTATAACTGGGGATCGTATTTATAAAAAGCAAAAGACAAAAGTGCTCATTTTATGTATTTGTTGCTCACCATAAACCCGAGGATTATACATTCATATTTATATCTGCACATTGATGGATGTGCTAAAATAGAATGCATTAGTGTTAGAATGTAAATGTACATGAACAATAAGGTTGATACAATATCAGAAATAAAAAATATAACAGAACACTGCATTTACAAATACTTTAAAATATTCAACATTAAGAGAAATTTATTCTCTATTTAAATACTGCATATATTTTATAGCATTATAGTTTTTATGTTGTGATAGATTTTTGTCAAAAATTAGAAACCTCAGCAATTTTCAAACTTCAAAATTCCACCTGTATCTCTCCATTTTTCAGAGTACTGACCACTAGGGGGCACATGTGTCCAAGACATTTAATAAGTTTCTACTCTAAATTTTGAATCTTTGAAACACTGCACTTTCTTGAAGCTAAAGGTTTATTTTCTTTAAAATTATACAGCCAAGGAAAAAACCCTGATATTTCAACAAATAATTCATCTTTCTTTAAGTCTGTCTTTTTCTTAGGAACTACCAAATCATATCTTTTCTATTAACATAAAGTTAAATTTACAGTAAAGGGACATAGTAAGTTTGTTCGTTGTCATATAGAATTAGCACACAAACCTGAACCCAAGTTTGTGTTTCTAAGGGGAGGTACTAATGTCTGGATAGTACATTATCTAATTTTCTCTTCACAATGCACCTGTGAATTAACTGCTGTTATCATCCTCATCTGCAAGGTAGAAATTAGAGGTGTAAATGGTCATGAGAGATGAAGCTGCATAGCTGAATAATCTCAGCTCAAGGAAACCCTCCTCCCTGGAATGTTTTTATCTTTAATACACAGCTTATCATGTAGCATCCCCCCAGCCTCCAGTCTCTGAGGAAGCTACATTTCAATTGATTCTGTTGCTCATTACACAATAGCGTGTGCCTGGTCTGCTTCCAAGTTTTTGAGCAGATGCTCACTTATCTTGGACTCCATATTGCTTACAAAGAAAACTGATCAGTGGTCAATTCCCCCATTAATCCTAAAACCAGTTATTCCACTTCTCCTTCCTAAAGCTTGTCAATATATCATTGCTACTGATGCAGGAGTTTTGGGATAGGCTGGATTCTCTGCTCCCGCTGGTGAAAGGAGTTTGGGCTGACTGCAGATTTCTGCAGCTAAAGTAGCCCATTTTTAGTATTTGCAGCTAGTCCTAGTTTTAACTTGGAATTTGGGCTGGCTGCAGATTTCTGTGGTAGAAACTGTGTTAGCAGCTACCCAGCTAAAAGCTGGGGTTTTCCCTGCTACTGTTGAACAGTGCAAATTGCCCTGGTAACTTAGCACTAATCTTCTTCTGAATTCTTGTCTTATGAACTTGAAAAAATCCACGGACAACCCCACGGAAGTGAAGACTAAAAGAAGTAGGATTTATTTAAGGAATCAGAGTAGAGTCTCTGCAACACAGAAAGACACCTGGAAGCAGGATCCTGTCTTAGTGTGCTAGGCCAGGGTTTATATCAGTTTTGGGTATGAGCATTGATTAAGACTTATGTAAATCAGGCAATGAGAAAAGCACCATCATTGGTTAAACTCTGTGTAAAACAGGCATTGAAACTGAGCACCAAAATTATTGGTTAAAATCTATGTAAAACAGCAAATCTTTCCTAGTTCCCTGTCTGTATTTATCCCCACTTTCGGTTTTCCCACTCCTGGGACAAAGGAGTGTATTTTTGCTTTGTTTTGTTTTGTTGTTGTGTTTGTATGTGTGTGTGTGTGTGTGTTGTAACTTTATTTTCATTTTCTTTTTTTGTTTGTTTCTTTATTTTAATTTGAGGGAATCATTACATATCCATGCATACATGAATATTGACATAGTAAGTTAAGGCTAATCCTAGTCCATGATCTACCCCCTTCATCCATTCCCTGATCTCATCTCTCCTCTGTAATACCCTACACTATCCTTGGAAATGAACATATACCTGTATATTAATTTTTTAAATTTCTGAGTTTCTCTGCCTGCCTGTGTATAGTTAGGCTTCTCGTGGCAGTCAAGTATTCCCAGTTGTATTGATAACCCCTCTTATCCCTCTTTCCCATCTCTGCCTCCCTCTCTTCTCCCCCCACCTTCATAGTTATGGTTCCCCTAGCTTGTGTGAAATTTCAACTACAGTGAGTTTATTACTTAAAAGTTAGCCAATTTTCATCCAGTGTTAGGATTTACTCTAGCTTCCACATAACGAGAGAAAACATTCGGCCCTTAAGTCTCTGTGTTTGGGATATTTCACTCAGCATAATTTTTTTCTATTTCCATCCTTTTAACTGCAAATGCCATGGTATGGTTGTCTAATAGCAGAGTAGAATTTGTGTGTGTGTGTGTGTGTGTGTGTGTGCGCGCGCGCGCACGTGTGCCACAGTTTTTGAATCCATTCATCCAGGGAGGATCTTTTGCTCTTTTGCATTTGAAGGCCCTGAGCTTGCCTATTAATCTCTCTCTCTTGGTTAGCTTCCAGGTGTAGTTGAATGGGGCCCATTGTTCTGACTACTTAGCCATTCTACTAAATACCCTAGTCTCATTCACTGCCTGTTCCTACAGCAATCAGCCATAATTCTTTTTAAAACTATTTCAGTAATACTGAATATGCAAAAAAAAAATAGAAATACCAAAAGATTGAAGACCACCAAGATCTACATCATTAAATATAGAGTTTGAATTCCTCTGGTAAAGTATGTTTGCTACAAACACACACCTTACAAGTGTTTTGATATTCCCTTAATAGATGGACTATTTTAGTCATCATTATTTCCATATTTTATAGGTATTGATGGAGATATTCAACTGCTTGTATAACTTTCAAAATGAAATTAACTTCTTCCATTGACAATTAGTTTCCATTGGTGATGTATCAAATGGGAAACTTTTTCATTCTAGAAATTCATTTTCTCTGTTTTATTTCCAGTGATATCAGTAAATCAGCCTTTATATCCTTCATTATACTGTATAATATGATAGAGATATTTAAGTGATACTTAGCACACTCCACATTAATAACAATACATGTCATTTTACTACCTATTCCAATAAAATTGCCATGTTCTATACGCCATATACTTTTCTGTAACTGGAATAGTTACCAGAGCCCACTGCTTAATAAAGTCTAAGTACCATCTGATGAGGTTAAAAAAAAATGAGTGTTTACTGATCTGTGCTTCTAGGTAGTCCCAAAAGGAAGAAGCAGTGTTGATCTACCCAATGTTAACCAATTGAACATGGAGAATGTGACCACCTCTTTTTTAATTTTACTTTAGCATTTAAAGCAGGATTTATTATATTTTCTAATTGTTTTCCTTGTACAAGATTGTCTTACATATGTATTAAATTTTTAAAATTTCAGAATATACTCCTCTCTCCTCCAAAAAGTACTTTATTGAAATTGCTTTGAAGTTACAGATGAACATGAAGGCAAGTTGACAAACATCCCTAGAATACTGCAGAATGAAATTCACCAAATCATGCTATGTACATACATGAATATGCCACAGTAAAATCTGCCCTTTTATATCTACAGAGCATTAATAAAAAGATAATAAATAAGTAAAAAGAGAGAGGACCAGTAGAGGAAGGTGAAAGGAGGAGGGAAGAAGTGAGGAAAAGAAGAAGTTCTGGGGACTAGAGTGTAACAAATTATCCTCCATGCATGTATGATTAATTCAAAATGAATCCCACTATTACAGCTTTCATCTAAAGTTGGGCATCCTTGTTCTGAGAAAGTAGCAGTAGGACTGGTCACCTGATAAGAACCAGTAAGCTGGTCCTCACCTTTGTTTCTGTAAGCCTAAGCCTCTTGTTCACCCAGCCACTGTTTTCATGCTCTTAGTCTTTCTCTCCACCCTCTTCCTTTCTCTCCTTCTTTCTTCCTCCTGCTCTCCCTTTCTTTCTTTCCTTCCCCTCTCTTTCTTTCTTTCTTAAACTTCAGATAGATTCACCATCTTTCTAACTGGCCTATCTAGTGATAGAATTCCCTCTGGTTCCTACCTGAGTTGAAACTTTTTCTTGAAATGGTGATGTACCTCCAGAAAGACATCTATGCTTGATTCAGCACAACAAGTACGATTGATAAGGTTATCAAGTCACTATTGGAATGTAGGGGTCACTGTTAGCTAATACTCTGTAAATATAGTTGCCACTGACTGCCATGCATACCCTTCAAGTATACAGTTGGCACTTACTTCGGTATTCCAGGAGACTGTCAGTTGATGCCTTATGCAGTTAACACCTTGATGCATTAGGCTTTCAACATCCATTTACAAGCTTCAGGCTCAAATCCATCAGCAATATTAGATTACAGTATCAGGCAATAGTTCACACTCTTGACACAATTCTATTGTCCTGAATATCTTGTTGGTTTAAGGTTCCTTCTGCAATAGCAAGTGGTTTAGTCAAAAAGAGTAGAGGAGACTCCAACCTTCTAGAAATGTAGTTGGTGACTTCATTACTTTCATATTCCTACCCAGCCTAGTCACAGTATAACCACTTCAGTTGAGTAGAATTTCTCTCCAGGACCAATAGAATTAATAAGTTAAGTATAAGCAACAAAATGGAATCTGAATGAAAATTTCAACCAGCTAATATTGAGGAGGGTCACTGAAGGTATTTGATATCTTTTTGGTAAATAATACAATCAGAGTTTTTATGTCAGTTTTGTAGTTTAGCTTTAGTGTCAATCTCCTTCCCAAAGTGGGTAAAAATTCAGGACCTTCTTTCTAATTTGGCAATTAGTTGGCATTTTTTCTGAGACAAATAGTTGAGTGTTTTTCTCTTGCTCTGAGACATACTTTTAGGAAAAGAGTGATGCATCCCAGCGTCATTACACATTTTGCGCACTCCATTTCCATCTGCCATTCGTTCATTACCTGGTCAAACCAGATTTTACTTCTGATGTGTCTCTGCTGCTTACCTACATTGAAGATGGCTAGAATAACCTTGCCTGAGCACCTCTTCTCTCCATTCTTAATAACAAAGGGAGGAAATGTAAGTAGTTATGGAACACATACACACACTTCTAGGCAATTAGACTCACTCCTAGTTTAGAGACATGAGGCGAGTTTCTATCTAGTCCTTCACTTCCTTACCAGTATGAAAGTCAAATTCAGAGGCATTGAAATAGTATCCTAAATGGTAATGCCCCCTATGCTGGAATATACAATGGTAGCCCAAACTTCATACAACTGAATCTGTCAAAGTAAAAGAAAATTTCTGTTGGAAAGAGATATGTCAATATACTTGGTTTTCCCATTTTTTACATCTACCCAATCAAGCCTGCCAGTCCTCCATGTGCTTACTCTTACTATTTTTTATTAATATATATTTTAATTGCATGATCTATTCTTTTGTTTGAGGAGTGGGGAGTTGGAACAAACACTTTTGAAAGGATATGTTTTTAACTTTGCTTTGTTTTGATTTTTACAATTACACTGGGAATTAGGCAATGTTGTTCCCATTGGATGCAATCCTGGGTACACATACATGGTCCCATGACTAGATGACAAAACCCATGATGACAGGGTCTTTTACTTCAACTTTATTGTTTCCTATGAACCCTATGAAGTTATCTTCAAAATAAAGAAATATACCACCTTTTATCAGTTCTGACTCTCATTGTCAAATTACCAGAGCCAGGTATAGTTCCTTTTTCCTATGCTCTGGTTTGCCTTTCTTGACTGTCACCATTACCATGTCACCCACATCAGTAAGAGAAAGTCCCCTGGTCCCTGTCACAGAGACGATACACAGATCTTTGGCTCCTGTGCAGTTGGCACAGTTGATCATCACTTTTCATGGAAGAGCCAGAGAAATCCAGAATTTTGCACATGAGCACTTACCATGCCCTCACTTATACATCTTGAATGCCAGAAAAGGGCATAAGGACTCATTTTGGTTTTTAACCAAAATGCAACTACATGAAGAATATGGAGATTAGTAAGTTTACACTATGTTGTCTCTTAGCTCATTTTTGTGTATATATTTATGTAATTGGGATATGTATATTCTGACCTGATGAAATATAGCCTAGAAGGCTGAGTTTGCTTACATTTTGTTATTACAAATCTTTAATAGAGTCCTAAGCCATTGCTATAAGCAAAGGATAAACAGAGCCAGGTAGAAGTCACCCAGGCAATTAGCAAGAGTCCTAGATATTTTACCTGCTGGCCTTTGCCCTCACTGAATCTTACCCAAAGCCTTCTTTTGGGAATTCTCTTCCTACTAGCATTCCAGATGTTTGTTGCAATGTTAGCAGCTTCTATAAAGGAGTCTGTCATAGTTCCACCTAATGGTTATTCCTGGAGTAACACTGTCCATGTTCCATTCAAGACCCAATTAGATACATCCAAGGAATGGATAGTGCATCAGCCTTCGGACTCCAGCCCTTATGAGCCAGCAACCAGGTTTTGTCTTGTAGTCACTGACATGTTTTATTTGAAATCTTCCATAGAATCCCATAAATTTCTATGATTTATATATCTTCACAGTGCATTTTAATTATACAATCATATAGATCCTATTTGCCCTGACTTCAAGGACAATGACCCACATCATGAGTCAGCAAGTATACAAGTGTTTTGGTCAGCTTTTCTGTTGTGGTGACTAAAAGACCTGACAGGAAATAATTTAGGAGGAAAAGTTTATTTGGGGCTCAGTGTGTCAGAGATCTTAGACCAAAAGTGACCAGCTCCATTCCTTAGGGCTCAAGGTAAGGCAGAACATCATGGCATAGGAGTGTGGAAGAGGGAAGCAGCTCAACACATGGCTCCAGGAAGTAGAAAGAGAAATTCCACCCCAGATACAAAATATATATCCCAAAGGCACACCCCAATGACCCACCTGCTCCAAACACACCCTAGCTGCCTTCAGTTGCCAATTAATCCCTATCAGGGGATCAACTCACTGATTGGGTTAAGGTCCTTATAATCCGATCATTTCACTCCAGCCTTTCTGCGTTATCTCACAGGAGTGTTTGGGGGACACCTTTCATCTAAACCATAGCATTAACCATTATTGGAGATGAAATCCAAATCTTCCTGCATTCTCAGATATGCTGCCCTCTATTTTACTCATTATGTGGACTTAAATATGCCTTCTTCAACCAACATTTTCCCATAAGCAGAGTGAGAGAGATTAGGTTTCCAACAAGTATCATTTCTCTGAGTTAGGGGACTTGCTTCAGGAAACCAAGAGGTTTATGTTGCTTGAGTAGGAGCAGAATCATAGGTTCAGACTTCCTGGTAATAGAAGCTGACAATTATGGTGGTTCTATCTCCTACCTCAAAGGCAGGGCTGCAACCTGCTTTAGGTCTCTTACTACTTTGATGTCCTTCAGTGATGGGAGCTATTTTCCAGAAAAATTTTCTCTTGAAGTAACTATTTTAGTTGCTGCTGTCAGGTAACTTGCAAAGCATAATAGCTGGTAGCCACCAATTAACAGACATCTTCCAGGGAGTTTAGTCTGCATGTGATTTTTATATCAGCATAACATGGTTTTAATTTTACTACTTGGGCTATAGCTTTTTCTTTGTAAATCTCTCAAAATCTCTTTTGTTCCAGACCCCAGTATATCTCATGCTTTTTTAGACTGCTTGATGTATAAAGGTCAATAATTTATTGGGTGCAATAAATGCATACTTCAAAATCCAACTGGCCCTACAAACCATTGTGCCTTCCTTATTAGTAGGGCTTGGCAAAGAAACAGTGTATATATACATACACACACACACACACAAAAAAAAAACACACACACACATAGATTCATTACTGTCTGCAGAAAATGTTCTATGATGATACTCCCCCGAGATTTTCTTCAAAATTGAACTGAATGCATTATCGCAGTACTAATTTCTGTCCAAAACTTTCTTTTCTAAAGAGAAATTTATCATGATAGAACCATTACAATGAATCAACAGAGTTTAGATGATGATAAAATAAAAGTTTATCATTTTAGTTTATATCAGTACACTAGGATGGAGGATATTATGTTATAAAATGTATACTGCGGTTTTTCCCATGATAAATTAGAGTAAGCCTGGTTTTCTTTTGATACTGAAATAGAAAACAAAACTTAAGAAGAAAATTAGGCAACTTTAAAATCTTGCATAAGCTTTTTATTTTTATTTTTTAAAGAGAGAAAGAGAGAGATAGAGAGAGAGAGACAAAAATTAATTTTATTTAGTTTTTCATGTGGCTTTCGTTTGCTTGGACATTCTGTTGTATAGGTAGTGCTGGGGTTTGAACTCTCATACTCGCACATGCCAGGCAAGCACCATAACAAGTGAGCCACCACTTTAGCCTCTGCATAAGCTTTTTAAAAATAAATTTTACTTTTGGGCATACTATAAGACTTTTTTTTCAAACAGGAACTAGGCACAAAACATCCCAGATGCATACTGTGGTTCCTCTCCAGCTCAGGTAATCCAACTCAGTTAATCCAACACTGGCCATGTCCAAAATTAACTCTTCCAATAATAAATCTCCCTCCTTAGTAAGGTACAACCTGACATAGGAAAATCACTTCTTTCTTGCTCTTCTGGAAAAAGGTATTGTTCCTGAGTGGAGGCACATGACACAGGCCAGATCAACTGCAGTTCTTTTGTACAGTACAGTATTCCTCAATGAAATCAGAGGGGGAAAAGTGTTCTTTCTTTTCTGCTCACAAGGTAGAATGAATATGAGCTTGAGGCTTGGATACAGAAAGCTTATGATTTATCAAGAATGCTAGCCTGAGAGAATGACAGCAACACATAAAATCAAAGAATGAAAAAGGGGTGTGTGTGAGAGAGAAAAAGAGTCAGACAGACCAATATACTTAGAGAGAGGGGGCTTTTGGATCTGTAGAGTCAGTCTTCCCTAAGGCCTGTCCAACCTGGAGCTTTCTGTGATTTGATCACTTGATCAATAAGACAGTCCTCTGTTTCTGTTCATAGAGTTCAGGTTGAATTTTGTCACTTGTAACTAAAATAGTTATGGAATGATCAAGCTATTGTCCCTGTCAGTTTTAGTCTTGTGGAACTCTAATTAATATTAATCGCCATGTCGTGGGAAAGTGTTCAGATATTAAACAAGAAACAACTTGAGGCTAAAATATAAAACATTAACTGGGGACCCAAACAGAATAAAATTAAATATTTTCGGAATGAAATAGCATAAGACTCAAGTTCAGTCCCTAGCACTGCAAATAAATAATAATAAAGTAACAAGACAAAATTAAGATGAACAAGATAAAGACTAGAAGATGCAGACAAGTCTTATTAAATAAAATGTACTCAAAAATCACTCATAAATACTCATTAGTCCTGGGTTTTATAAGGTAGAATTTTATTTTTCACAGATATAGAACATAAATCCAAGAAAAGTTATGAAAAATATGTTTTTCACAAGTAATGACTAAATCTTGCTGTTCCTAGCTATTGCAGATACTATGATTTTGCAGATAACTATTCATCCTAGACATGAATAAAATGAACTCTTTTACTCTCAGATACTTCTCTCTTCCCTGTTTTTGCATTCTCAGTTTCATTCTTCTTATGAGGTAAAATTATTAATATGTGAAGGTTCACATATTCATATTCTTCTTATGCACACTTGATAATTCAGTTCATCACTGAAACAAAAAGAAACAAACTATTCCTAGTGGGTTATATGGGGAAGAGAAACTAGAGGGAAGAGGATCATTGAGTAACTGGAAGTCTAAACACTCCTGACTCTAAAAGCATGTGCACCAGAGTCAGGTCAGCAAAGTTAGTAGTATGAGGCTTTCTCAGCCACTTGAGAGTAAGAGGGAATTGGAGAAGACATGACATTCTAATTTGGCTTTCCAAGAACTAAAATGACATGTGATTATAATACACTGAAACCTCCATCTAATCTTTGAATGTAACAGTGCAACGTATATAATGTGCAGATTGAAAAGACAGAACATACATGATGCCAAATCTGAGGCCATAAACAAAAAAGGCACATTCTTTTCCTAGAACTGACCATGTTGAGAATAAAATGAGGAACAGTAGTCCAAAAACTCAAGTCAGAAACACAGAAGCATAATATAAAATAATCAAAGATTATATCTGATAACAAACAGAACTGATTCAATCCAATTCTAATTGTATGTGATGTTATATCTTTAGCTCATTTTTGCACATACACAACTGGGGTATGTATATTCTGATTTGGTTAACTGTAGTGTAGAAGACTGAGTTTGTTCAAGTTGTACAGTCCCAAATCTTTAATAGTGTCCTAAGCCATTATTGCTATAAGCAAACAATAAGCAAGTCAACAACTAGCATGCATTTATTCTAATCAGGACCTAGGGGAAGCCAATTGGTGCAACAAGTAAGGGTCCTAGATATTTTACCTGCTGGCCTTTGCCCTCACTGAATCTTACCCAAAGCCTTCTTTTGGCAATTCTCTTCCTACTATCATTCTGGTTGTTTCACTACCATGTTAGCAATTTCTAAAAAGGAGTCTGTCATGGTTCCACCAAATGTTTGTAACCGGAGTAACAGTGTCCCTGTTTAGTTCACACACCCGAATAGATACATCCAAGTAATGGAGTAGTGCATCATCCTTCAGATCCTTCAGATTCCAGCCTTTATGAGCCAGCAACCACAGAATCCCACCAATTTCCATGATTTAATTCTCTTTTAATTGTTCAATCATATAGATCCTATCTATACTGAATTTAAGGACAATGACCCACAGAATGATTCAGTAATTACACAAGCATTACCCTAGATGAAAACCTAAATTTTCCTGTACCTGCATTCTCTTAGATATGCTGCCTTCTGTTCTACTCATTGTGTGGACTTAACATTGCCTTCTTCAACCAACATTTTACCGTCAGCTGGGTGGGAGAGATTAGGTAATATCATTCTGACATTATCCACAATATTGTATTTTAGGTCTCTTTCTACTTGGATGCCTTTCAATGACGGGAGCTATTGTCCAGGACAATTGTCTCTTGAAGTGACTATTTTAGTTGCTGCTATTATGTAACTTACAAGTCAAAATATCCAATTAAATTCCACAACCCAAGCCAAGAAACATTCTGAAAGAGGAGGTCAAGGAAACAGCAAGCGATTTTCAGATAGAGGGAATGACAGAGATGCATCATTTCAAAAATTTCTTCTTAAAATAAGATAGATCGGAAGAAAACTATTAAGAATTCTCCAGAACACATTGGGGAAGAAGGAGGAGAGGAGGCAATGCATCCAGCTGTTGGGTTAAAGGGAAAGACTAGTCACAAGGCAAGACCAACAAAAAGACAGAGAACTACCAAGGATCAAACAGATCTAGCAGGAAGTTGCCAAGTAGCTGATACCTTCAAACTGCTACACCATCAAAAGCATCTACCTGTTTCTTCAAGAGGCAAATCCTCTAAGAAGTCATCTGCAGCCCACAGCATCTGTCTCAGTGCAGAGAGGATCAGAATATCCTTCACAGGGTCCAGTTCCCACTCGGAGACATAATTGCTGACCACCAAGATATTAGAAATAGTAAATCCAAGTTCTTTCTGGACTGCCTCTAGCTGCCATACAGAAATGAAAACACAGGAATCTTGAGAGTTTTTTATAATGCCAGTATAAATTATGACGATAATAAGAAAAAGTAGGAGCTTGACCATAATTTTACTATTGTTACAAAAATGAACATCTGACCCCATAATGTACTTTCTTGAAGAACTTCTCATGTCAAGTTTTAATATGGCTGTAATTTTCATTTAGAATAGAATTTCATTTGTAATAGATTCATTATGAATTAGAATAAAAAAGTAACTAATACTACTATAGAAGCTTCTATAAAATAGAAGTACTTTTAACATACTTACATTAGAATTCACAATTTTCCTATTTCTTTTTACAAATTATTTCTAGGATAAGTAGATTTGACAAGACTAATGCTTAATTATTGCTTAGACCAGTTTATCTCCAGAGCCAGCCTGCTGGGATCACATTATGGCTCTGTCATTTCTTGGTACTGTAAATAAACATTAGAAATACTATATTCTGTGTGCCTTAGTTTTCTCATCTATAAAATGCAGTAATGACTGTATACAGCTCATAAGACTGTTATTAGCACTGAATGAAAAAATCTGTCACATATTTACCTCTCAATAAATACTAGTTATTATTACGTTTTCCATCTCTACATCCTTTTTTTTTTTTATAATGCCAGAATTGAACCCACAGGGATGCTTAACCACTGAGCCAAATCCACATATCCCAAGCTCTTTTTTATTTTTTATTTTTTTTATTTTTATTTTTTAAAGAGAAAGGGACAGTGAGAGAGAGAGAGAGAGAGAGAGAGAGAAAGGGAGAAACAACTTTATTCAGTTTTTCACATGGCCTTAGTTGCTCTAACACTTAGTTGTGTACGTGGTGCTGGGGTTTAAACCTGGGTACTCGCGCTTGCCAGGCAAGCGCCGAAACCGCAGAGCCACCACTCCAGCCCCCTCTTTTTTATTTTTTATGTTTAGACAGGTTCTCACTAAGTTGCTGAGGCTGGCTTAGAACTTGCTATCCTCCTGCCTCAGCCCCGCAAGCCGCTGGTATTATAGGTTTGCACCATCACACCCAGCTCCACATCTCTTTTGACTCTAATTTATTCTGCTCATAGTGGCAAACAGATTAGTTTTTGTGAAGCTTAACTTTGATCATATTGCTATCCTTTCAAAAAATTGCTATGATTCCCTACAATGCACAAATTAAGTAGCATTACCTCCTGCAACTATTCCTTTCTCATTTTATCTCCCCCTACAAAGACCTGACCCTCCGCTGCTAAACTGATTAACTCCATGCCCCCCGGCATGCTTCCTTTTCTTCCATTAATACATTGACTTACTGTGGCCTAAACATTTTCTTCCATATTTGTCCCTTCACTTCCTAAAATTCTTCTTGGCAATCATTTTCCAGTGCCACCTCATTTGTGAAATCTTTCCTCATGACATTTTCCTCCTTTAAACTTTCAAGGCACTTTGGTTTTAGACATTTTATTATATCTATCACACTTATTAATTGTATCATATTCTTTTGCATTTTCTTCTTACTCGACTCCCCCACCTTCTCACCCCAACCTAAGAAATTATAAACTTTTACTGCAGAAGAATTGTTTTAGTTATGTGGTGTTTAATTAGAGACTATCATAACAGCTTGATCTTAAAGCAAGTAAATAAATACTGACTTGAACCTACTTGAATTAAGTTGTAATGATCAGAATTATTCATCAGTATCACTGTAAAGATTATATAGATAGATTATAGATATAGATATGAGCACACATATGTCTATGTATTTAACTTTTTAAAATTGGGAAATGAGTCTTAATGACCTAAGAAGTTATTTTAATTCTTTTTAAAACTCAGTATATGTCTATTTTATTTTTATACACAGCAATATCATGTGATAATAGTGACAGAACCATGAGAATGTGTTCACATAAAGCGTCTCATTACCTTTAGCTTCACAGGCATACAGCTGTAGATGTCTGGAAAGTCACCTACTGTAATCAGATCCATGCTATCCACATGATTGAGCAATGCAACATGTACCATGCCTATATCAAATAGATACATATTATCTTTATTATTACACAGCATCAGTATTTTAAGTGAAGCAACTGTCAACTAGACCATAGATTCTCTATGGGACAATTTTAGATTTGAGAAGTTGCCCCACATCCACACTTCAAAAAAAAATAATCCCCTTGGACTATTCATAGTACCTGGAAATTTCCTGATGTGGGAAGTCCCCTTCATTGTATTCCATGGTAAGAAATAAAGATTCAAATGAAATCAGATCTTTTGAAAGGTAAGTAAAATTTATGCTACAATGTTGCTAACTGATTTTATAGAGAAAGGACTAAAGGGCTCCAATAAAGAAGGTGGGGAGAAAAGACCTCAAGAAGGAGACAGAATCTATTGAACTTCATAAATAAGCTGTGCCTGCTTCGCAATATTAGCAAGCACCTCTCTGCACAGCACTTTAGATTTTAAATTTCACTGAGCAGGTAAAGCAATCATTTCCTACTTCTAAAGTTATCAAATTTGGGACAATCTGATCCTTTTCTTTTTCCATTTTCCAAAGCCTTTCTGCTACTTCTCCCTAACAAGCATTTTACTTTCCTGCTTCTTTTTCTTGCTGTTAAGTAATAGCTAGTAATGAGCAGAGAAGTGCATAAGAAAGTGTTCTTTAAGATAGTGTTGTTTTGTTTTGTTTTCAGTGCTGGGGCTTGAACTCCTGGCCTCAGGGCCTCCTGCATGCTAGGCAAGCACTCTACCACTGAACTGCATCCCCTGCCCTTTTAAGTTGTTTTTAAAGTTTCTTTACCCAAACACTACATATCACTATAAAGCTCTCATATAAAAAAATGAAAATAAGTACATAAATAAATTGATTTCAAGACAGATGAGTAAGTAATTTATAACAGATAACTTGTAGAAAAACATCAATCTCAGTCTCTTGAAGTACACAGACCTTGAAAAAAGACATTTAGAAGCAAAAGAAACTAAATAGGGAACTAATTGGGGAAAAGAATCATGATAGAAGGATTAATGGGATTAACTCTTGATAGGATCCACTGAAGTCAGAAGAGTTAGGAGTTATGGTCACAGGTGACTCCATATAAAGGGAAGTTACTTTAGTAACAGCTGCAATAAAGTAACTTTGGCCACTGATCCCAGTACCTATACGAACATAGGACTGACTTGTAGATGATACCCCACTGAATATGATGGCTACCATGACAGTTCTGGAAAAGACCAATTAGGGTCAAAAACTACCCATGGATGTGAAGGAGGGGTTGGACATCTGATTGACAGAGTGCAGAAGGTGGTCCCCAGCTCTTGTAGCAAACATCAAACAGTAACAAATTTGGAAGCAGCATTGTCTCCTTTTTGGTTTTCTGCTCAGAGACAACACACTCTCTTAAGAGTGCCCTCTGCTTGAGCCTTACTTTGCTTTTACTTTATTTTCACCTCACTTTCACTTACAATAAAGTTCTTTTGCGTGCTTTTTGGTGTCCTACTTTAATTTTTTTTTTTGTCTAAACACAAGAACCACCATTTGGAGCTTCACCTCCCCATTTTCCTGTGACATTACTAAAATGTTTTTCCCAATTTCTAATCTCTTAAGGGGGAAATATGTAGATGTTGGTCAGCAATTGCATGCCAAGATATATGGGTGGCAGCTGATTAAGACTGTAATGCTCTATGCATATATATCTGAGGTATATACTGTTATACTGATTTTTATTAATTAAGAAATTGAGGCACAGAGAGGCCATGTCAGTGATCCAAGAAAGATTCAAATTTCCAATTACTTGAGTCCTTCATCCTGCCCCCCAAAATCATTCTACAATAAAGTCTAGTCAATTACCCTTAGTAGAAAAGTGGAATGAGACTCACCACATTTTATCACCTCCCTTCGAATTCTCTTAATCTTTGCCACCATCTCATGAGAGAGTTGTTCAACAGAGTTGGCATCAAATATAAATGCCACACAGTGGATTCTGTCCTTCAGGGATGGGGAATGAATGTAATTATGATGCCTTGATGTGATTGGTTTCATAGAATCAAACTGTAAGGTAGACATGAAGCAATGTATTAATTCAACAAATATTTATGAGCATATGCTATGTACCAGGAACTGTACAAGTGAACAAAATAGTGAACAAAAGAGACAAATCTGATGTTACAAGGATAACAATCTGTTATAGAAGATACTCATTATGCAAATAACTGGCTGTTATGGTTTAAATGTGAGGTGTCCCCCAGCTCACATGTGACAATTGGGAAGGCTGAGGTGAAGGATTGAGTTATAAAAGCCTTCACCCAATCAGTGAATTAATCCCCTTCTAGGAATGAACTGGCAACTGTAGGCTGGTAGGGTGTGGCTGGAGGAGGTGGCCCATTGGGCATGTGCCTTTAGGGTAAATATTCTGTCTCTGGTGTGGAGTTTCTCTGCTCTGCTTCCCAATGTGACACCTTGAGCTCTGTGCTCCCTAGAGCCATGCTCTTCAGCCTCACCTCTACCCCAAAGAGAAAGGAGCCGGCCTTCTATCACTGGGACCTCTGAAACTGTGAGCCCCTAAATAAACTTTTCCTTTCCTTGTTCTTTTCGGATCATTAAGTCCCAGCAACGACAAAGCTGACTGAAACACTGGCTAGCCTTTCACCTAGTTAGTCTCTGTGAGCAAGGGACATAACAGTCCCAGGGCTAGAAGAGGCAGAGTTAGTCAAAAAGAAGTGTACTAGATGAAAGAAATAAAGTGGGGAAAGATGTACGTAAGCGAATTCACAGAGAAAGGTGGTATCATCACACAGGGTAAGGAGGGGAACTGCTTCAAGATGGGATGATGTCTTTACTCTTGAACTAGCAATTACTCTTTTAGGATCTGACCCTCAAAGCGGCAAAATGCAAAACCATAAGGATGTTCACTGTACGAATATCTGTAGCAACAAAAATCTCACATATCAATAAAATATAGTATTATATCATTTCTCTGTGAAAGAGAGAAGCACAAATCTATAAATAATTTCTTATATATTAAAGAAATAAACTGTAAACTGTGTGCAGTTACTTACAGAAAGAGGGGAGGGATTTATTTGAAGGGGCAGGGAAAGAAGATAGATTCCTTGCATGCTAAGGAAACAACTTGCTATTTCAAAAGTTAAATGGGCAAAAATTCAAGCATATTTCTGGAATTTCCTTTGTACCACTAGGTAATCAGGCGAAGAGGGAAAATTTCTCTTTCATATGATGAGGAATGATAGAACAGAATACCACAATTTCCACAGCCTAATTAATAAATGGATATAGGCATTGAACATGAATAAATAAAATCAGAAAAGTGAGAAAACCCAAACTGTACACTTCCTCATGGAAGAACACAACACCATCTATGAAGTAATATATGATTCAGAATATGTCTCTGTTTTCAACAACCAATGGTCAGGATCTGTGGAAAACAGAGAACCATGTAAAACTACACTGAAGGATTCAAGGGGTAGCATTCAAACTTTGCAGAAGTCTATAGAACAACAACCAGATATCTTAAAAACCAATATTAAGAAGAAAAACAAACAGAGGTAAAAGTAGAAAATGTAGGTTAAAACAGGCCAAATATATTTTATTTGTTTTTCAGAAAAACTGTTTAAATGCATGATATTTATTAGACAACTAGAGACTTGAATATTGAGCAGTATTTGATATTATAAGGAATAAATGTACACATTAGATGTGATAAAAGTACTTTGGCTATTCTTAAGGAAAGACATATATACATATTCATTTGTGTGCTTATAAATGCATATTCAGCTACAGATGAATGTTAGAATTTCTTTGCTTTGTTTCAATATGATACAGGAAAGGAGAAGATAAGTAAACACAACTGAAACAAAATTTGAATGAGTTAAATTTTTTGAAACTAAGTACTATTTTGTCTACTTTCATGTAAGTTTAAAGTGCTCTATAATAAAAAGTTTTATTTTTAAAAAGACTATTTAAAAGCAAACTAAGCAGTATTTACAAACTACCTCTATTTTAAAGAATGAAATAAATTTGTATGAACAGACAATTAAGTCTCTGTTTCTGAATAAAAACACTGGACAAGTAAAAATGTGAATAAATTTTCAACATGAAAATGTTGATAGAATTTCAATCAAAATGACAACAAATCAAGCACAAACTATCAAAGCACAAATAAGCTTATTTCAAAAAGGATATGTGTGAAAACTGGCAAGAAAAACAAAAGTCAGAAATAAATAATAAATGGGACTTATCCAGTGATTTATCAAGAAATAATTGATTACTATGGTAATTAAAAAATTAAGCTATAATGGAAATTTAAAAAGATATCATAAAGGAATAGATGAATACATCAATAAAATAAACCAGAGAATAAAATAACTGACCCCTGTACATATTCGATAAGAAAAAGATACAAAAGAGATTCAATGAAAGATGTTGGGGGTTGGGGATTTAGCTCCGTGGCAAGACCCTGAGTTCAGGCCTCAGCCCTGAAAATAAAAAATAAAAAAAAAAAAGACGTTGGCAAGATTGAGCATTTGGTATAAAGTAAATCGATTATTTATTCAAGATCTAAATGTTTATGAAGATGAACTAGAAATTTAAAAAAAAAAATTGAAACTAACGTGATTCTTTGATCTCCCCCTCCTGCTGACCTGTCACACTGAGGGTGTGTGCAGCATGAACACCCTGAGGACATAAAGATGAAAGACACATACCTTATTTAGGTGGGGCAACTAATAAGGATACAATATACTGGGTGGGTTGGACAACAAACGTATTTCTCATAGCTGTGGAAACTATGAATTCCAAGAGCAGGGTGCCAAAAGATTTGGTGTCTGTTGAGGTTCCTCCTCCTGATTCACAGACAGCCACCTTCTGGCTGTACCCTCATGTTTCTCTCAGCCTCTTCTTCTCAGGACCCCAATCCCACCCATGAGGGCAGTACCCTCATCACCTAATTGCCTCCCAAAGTCCCCACATTCGAACCATCATTTTGGTGATTAGGGCTTTAACGTATGAACTGTGGGGAGACTCAAACATTCAGTCCTTAGCACCCCATGCTGAGGGCTCAAAAAGTCAGAAGGATTTCTGAAATGATCAATCAACTTACAAAGCTTCCACACTACCCCCAGACTATCTGCCTCAGACTTCCTGTTACATAAGAAGTGTTACCTTATGGAAAGTTGATGGAGTTGGATTTCTGTTTTATACAGCCAAAACCAACTGAAGGTAGAACAGAATCCATAGCTTTTATGAAAGCCATGACAAAAAATTCTTTGAATAATTTTTATTTTTTGTGAAATACACCATCAAAAATGAACAAAAGAATTTGAACTATTATATTTTTAAAGGATAAATGCCAATGCACAACTCTCTGATGTGGTGCATAGTAGGCAAAAATCCACATTTCAAAGATCAATTATAATTTCTTAAGATTTGTAAATCTTACCTGATACCTGTCAGGAATATGGCCGTTCAAGATGTAGACTATGTCTTCCTCACACAGCCCATCTTTCTCACTCAGCCCCAGTGAATCACACAGAATAAACGGCAGGGTCTTGCCATCGTTCCCATCCTTAATGGAATATGTCCTATACTAAAAACGGAAAATACAAACTTTAAAAGTACATTATTTCTTGTAAACTGAGGTAAAGTCTACATGTGATAAAGCTGATCAGAAAAAGGATTTTCAAAAATAATTGATATGAACAAGGAAGAAAAGCCTGGGTAGCCTACAATGTACTAACCTTCTCAGATATCCCAGTTGTGTTAGAGCCCACTAAAGCCTGATGTGTCACATGGCCTCGAAAAACAGATTTCACTGAGTTGAGAAAGCTCGATTTCCCAGCTCCAATTGGACCCAGCAGCAGAATTCTTACTTGATGAACCATGTCTCCATATGGCTCATAGGTTTTAATGGCAGACAGCAAGTTCTTCCTGAGCCTATTTAAACATATTTTTTTTTAACAAATGAGTGATGTTAGGTTACGTGACTTTACCATAACTTTTCATAGAATTCCTATGTATTTTTTTATTATTAGTTTTCCTTCTTGCATAAAGACTTGTGACTTCCCTATTTTAAATCCGATTATAAAAGAACGAAAAGCAAAAATAACTCTTGAAACTAAAGTCAGACATAAAACTTTTCAGACCACATGTAAGGCCATACAAATCTAGGAATAAATATCAGTTATGTTAAACATGAAGATAAATCAATAAAAATTTCACAATATCATATGTAACTTTTGAAGTATATAGAAATAAAGTATTTTTAAGTAAAGTATTTTCTGTAGGTCAGTAATAGGTTTTCTCTACCTGACAAATATTCCTTCCACAGTAGTTCTCTGAAGTTGTTGAACATTTAACTGCGAGTATTCTAAGTAAAATCACAAACATGCAATCAAACAATTGTTTTTCGAGTATATCTCAGCATTATAAATTCATTCCACCTACTCAGTGTTCTTCGTTTTGACATTCCAAAAATCAAAACTGTTTCACAATTGTTCTTAATTCATTCTTAACAATCTACAAATTATCTGTGATAACTTGTATTGCCATTTTTTCTTGATTGGACCTATCTTGGAATAAGTCAAAAATAATGAACAGAATAGTAGAATGTCAAAAACATTGACTTACTCTGTGATCCCTTCTGTCTTTCTTTTGTCCAATAAATCTAGAGAAAATAAAGAATAATGTAGATTATGGATTGTTAAATGACTGTTAAATGATCTGAATGAATGTGAGTGAATTCACTAGGGTCAAATGCGTGAATAGCCTTGTGATAAGAACAGTGCAGTACAACACAAAGCAGGTAGAGGAAATGCTGGCAAATCTCATTCGCAAAGAGATCTAGGCGGAAGATGGCCACTACAAGATTCATGTCCTCCTCAGATCTTTCTTCACCCAGCTGCTTGTCCGCAGTCATTTGCAGTGGGCCATTCACTCTGCAATGGGCCTTGGAGATGGAAGTCTTTCTAAACCAGGCAAGTAAGACCTAGAAGAATGCAGAGGTGAGGCAAAGACTGGGATTGCTCCAAGGTGGAATTTTCCCTGAAAAAAAAAATCCAGCAGATCTGAATATAACGTACAAATTAAAAACAGAAGGAAAAAAAAGACACTAAATTTTCTCTAAAACCTGTTATTAAAAGTTGGAGCTCTTGAACCTCAGGTCAGTTGATTTTTTTTCCCTCGCTCCAGAAGAGAAAATAGGACCAGTGATGTGACAATCAGAGCACAATGAATGGCTAGGGTGTGCAGACAACTCCATCCAAACCAATGTTTCAGATCCAAAGGTTTTTTTTCTTCTTAGAAGGAGACATTTTTTGTTTGTTTGTTTGTTTGTTTTATTTTGTTTGTGTTTGTTTGTTTGGATGGCTGGTTGGGTTTTTTTTGGATTTAAAACTGAAAGGATGGGGCTAGAGCTGTGGATTGGTGGTTACAGTGCTTGCCCTGCATGCGCAAGTACACGGGTTCAAACTCCAGCACCCACATATACAGCTAAGTGTCAAAGCAAGGAAAGCCATGTGAAAAACTCAATAAAACTTGATTCTCTCTGTCTCTGTCTCTCTCACACACACACTGTCCTTCTCTCTTAAAAAAAAAAAATGGAAGGATTAGGTTTAGAGATACTGGCAATCCTGTAAACTATAGAAAAAGTATATCATTTGGAAAACTTATAAATGTGTCCTCATGTAATGTAACAAAGTTAACTTCATTAAATTACCAGAAAGAGAAATCATAGACTTCATTTAGTGACTATAAAAACTGGAAAGGAATAACTATTAGCAAATAGAAAAGCAACCACTTGGGATTATAAAGAGCATTTTCCTTAATAAGTGTAACAACCAAAAAGAAATGTAAAACCACAACTATGAATACATGTAAATTAACAATACAAATACCTCATGTCAACTTCGTGATAAAAATACATTTCATTAATGACAAGAAAGAAGAAAAGTTTTGAAAATAGAAAATAGGAAAAGAAAAGATAAGGGAGCAAATCTTAAGAACATAAAAATTAATGATAAAGACAGTGAATATTTTTTTTGTTATGAGGGATTGAACCCAGGGACTTTTAACCACTGATCCTAAATGTCGATCATTGGATGAATCAGTTTTAAAATTATTATTTTAAATATTATTTAGAATTATTTAAAATTTTATTTAGAATATTATTTAGCTTTACAATAGAGGGAAACCCTGTCATTACTGACAACATGTAGGAACCTGAAGGTTATTATGCAGTGTAAGCCAAACATAGAAGAACGAATAATCATAATTACACTTATAGAGGAATCTAAAATCATCAAATTCATAAAAACAGACATTTAAGATAATGACTATCAGGGCCCACAGAGAAAGGGAGAGGGAGAGGCATTGGACAAAAAGTACAGTTTAGTTTTGCAGGATATTTAAGTCCTAAAGCTTTCCTACACAGAATAATGTCTATAGTTAATGATACTATGTGTTATACTTAAATTTTGTTAAGAGGATAAAAATATACATATTTTTTCTTTTTCTTAACCATGTTTGCATTTTAGCAAGCAATTTATAGCCCAGTTTCATTGTGGACCATTTACCCAGAGATAAGGGCAAGTGAAGAGGTTACTTTTCCTTAAGGAGACAGATCAGCTGGAAACCTACAAACTACAGAGAAATTACATAGGATTGGATTATCTGATTAAACGTACCTTCACATCGAAAAACTTCACATTCCTGAATGGAAGTAATACAATTCTGAGGTAGTCCAAGTTCTTCACTTACTTTTGAGCTCATAGCCACCTGTTGTTCATTTAGATTTATCCAGATTCCAGCAGGAGGAGAGATAGAGGTAAAATTTTTATATGGCCACTTATCACAGAAAAGTCTGCTTGGTACATGTGATCCTATTTGATATTCTGAGATCTCAGTGTCTTGAAGTGCAAAAAGGATGATGGAAACTTCATTTTCTTCCTCCTGGTAACTGCCTTCCAAGTATGCTCCAATAACATAATTTTCACTGTAAACCACTGTTATTGTAGGTCCTTGGTTGCAGCATCTCTGAATCAAATTTTGAACACAGAATTCATGGATACTGGCCTTATAGAGAAGGCTAAACTGCTTTCTTCCAAAATGATTTTGCAGTCTTTTTTCTTGCAGCCATGTCAAACGAGTTGTCACTGCCATACTTCTCAATCTGGTGAAAAATCCAACACAGTTTCCATTAAATATTGAAAATGGATACATGCACTCCCAAAAGCTCACGAAGTTCACATTTATTCTTCTTACTTATATAACACAGGAAATGAATAAACACCAGGTAAGCAGGCAGCAAGAAAAATCATTACCTAGCTTTTCATTCTAAATGATCACTTTTAAAAATTAGAAAAAGAAGGCTCTTTTTTAAGTGTGAAGCAGTAATTTACCTGCTAGAAGAGTCCCTATAAGGGAGCAGAGGGTTGCTCATGTATCCAGAAGGCAAAGCAGGCAGCTTTGCAGTTTCATAAACTCAGAAAAGGAAACTGAAATTCAGCAAGCCCCGCCCAACTGGCTGCTTGCCCGCCCCCCCCCTCCCCCCCGTGAAGGAGTGTTAACTGATTCAGTACATTTCCACAGCACAGTCCGATAAAAATCATGTTAAAAAATATAGACGTTGAAGTAATATGGAAGAAAACATATCAGTTCACAGATCTAAGAATGCTTTTTAAAGAAAATTCAACCAGCTTCTGTACAAGAACAAATAAAAATGCCATCTCTTCTGCCTCCAAAATACTTCTCAAATTCATTCACTTCTCTTGATCTCTGCAATCAGTTTTTTCCAAACTTCCTTCTGTAGATTACAAGAGCCTCCTAATTCATCCCCCTACTTTTGTACTTGCCACCTTTCCAATTCATTTTCCTCCTCACAGCAGATTTGTAAGACATAAATCAAATCATGTCAATTTCACGCTTAAGCCCCTTTTCTGACTTCACATTGCTGAGGATCACAAACCTGTGTCACATAGGCAGATTGCAACCTGCAGATGTGTTCCGTGGGATGAACAATTCCTTTAAAACTTTTTTGAATGTGTATGTTCCACATTGTTGGTCTTTCACTCTCCAGTTCTCTGTTGTCCCCACAAAATCCTCTCTGGCTTTATCCCTGACTGGTAATAGCAAATTTATTTTAAAAATATATTTTTAGGAGGGTGGGGCTGGTTGCTCAGCAAAAAACAGTCTTGGAGTCTCAGCCCCCATGGTGAGAAAACCAGAATCTACCGAACTCCCTGATTTGATTGAACTTAATTTACATGAAGTTGGAATAAAGCTCTGGGAATTAATCACTCACATTAGCGAACTTACAGATGTTCATGTGAGCGGCAGCAGCCAGCTCCCCATTGTGACGTTTCCCTGAGGGTGGGGCTGCCAGATCAGCAAAAAACGGTCTTGGGGTCTCAGCCACCACGGTCAGAAAACCAGAATCTACCGCCCTGAGTATTGGCTATCTCCCACAGGGGCTGTGTGGTGCTGGGATCTTCCTCTCCACCTCCAGTTGCTGCCGGTGCAGCAGAGGGAGGAGAAGATTCAACACAAGACTAACCTCTTCCTCGCCTGCGCTCTGAGATCCTGCTATCTGAAGAAACAGACATTCTTCAAAACGGGTATTTGCTTGCTATCATAATATATTGTGAGAGCTCTCTCAAAGAAAACTGCTACTATTGGTGCTGGTCACCAGCATATCTGTTTTAGTCGAAACGAACTAGGATCTGCACCTATATAGCCTCTCAAGTTCTTGCAGACCAGTCTGGCATCTTTAGGTCTGTCTTGACCAAATAGCTCCCCATCACAAAGAAGCAAAGCCATAAGAATCTCCAATTACTCTGCCAAGAGTAACAAGGTTGAACTACAAGACATACTCTCTGATTCTGAAAATGAGGAGAAGGGGAAATAACTCCCCTCCACAACCACACAGCTCACCACCCAAGGATCCCATAGCTGGGGCCCTAGATGAAAACCAAAGATATTGTATCAACATTATGATTAGTAATTCAATCAAAGAGTTGAGAGATAAAATACAGAAAGAGATCAGAGAACAATTTCAAAAGATGAGAGACAGCTTTTACAGGGAAATAAGGGAGCAATTCCATGAGATGAAAAATCAGCTATACAAAGAAATAGACATTCTGAAAACAGATGTAGCAGAGCTATCAGGATTGAAAAACACAGTTAACCAAATCAAATCTTCACTGGATGATACCAACATCAGAGTATACTCTACTGAAAATAGAACTTCAGCTCTTGAAGAACAAACATCAGAAAATGAAGATTAGCTAAACATTGTCGAACTCAAAAAAGATAAACAAGAGAAGCAATTTATATTACATAATCAGAACTTCCAAATAATATTTGACGAGATGAGACATAATAATCTGAGAATCGTTGGCCTGGAGGAAAACTCAAAACAGCAAACAAGAGGTTTAAAGAAACTTTTGAGCGAAATCATAAGCGAGAACTTCCCTCATCTTACAATTGATCCAGAATATCACATCCAAGATGCTTATAGAACACCAAATAGGGCTAATAAAATAAGAAACTCACCAAGACATATCATATACAAAATGAATAACAAAGAAATTAAAAAGAATTCTAAAAGCAGCTACAGAAAAGCCCCAAATCACATTCAGAGGCAAACCAATTCGGATCACTATGGATTTTTCAGAGCAAACAATGAAGGCCAGAAGAGCTTGGAACAATATCTTTCAAGTGTTGAAAAATAACAACTTCCACCCAAAGATAAAATACCCTGCAAAACTCAGCTTCAAATGTGATGGGGAAATTAAATACTTCAACGATAAACTCAAGCTAACAAGATACATGAACACAAATCCTGCACTACAGAATACTCTCAAGGGTGTTCTCCATTCAGAAGAAAATGCCAATGATACCCTAAATCCTCAAACAAGGGCAAGACAATAATCATATTATACACAAATTGACTTCCAAGATGACTCAAAACTCTGTAATTGTTACAAAGTCTGAGACTCAGCCTCCCATATCTATTCAAACTTTGAATGTGAATGGACTCAATGCCCCAATTAAAAGACACAGACTGGCCCATTGGATTAAAAAACAAAATCCAAAAATATGTTGTCTACACGAGACACATTTGACATTCAAAAATAGATAGGCTGAAAGTGAAAGGATGGCAAAATGTCTACCAGGGCTTCTGCCCAAAAAAAGCAAGCTGGCGTAATGATTCTAATTTCTGACAAAATTAATTTCCAACTAAAACTAGTCAGAAAGGACAAAGAGGGGCACTTTATCATACTAAAAGGGACAGTTCACCAAGAAGATATAACGTTAATTCACATTTATGCCCCCAATTACAACCACCCCCCCAAATATATGGAAAAAATACTTAAGATATTAATCCCCTCATTGATCTCAATACAATAATTCTGGAGGACTTCAACACACCACTATCAACTCTGGACTGATCATCAAAACAAAAAATCAATAAAGATATCTGCAATCTGAACAACTCTATTAATTAATTGGGCTTAACAGGCATCTACAGAATATTCCATCCTAAGACAGCTGAATATACCTTCTTCTCAGCAGCTCATGGATCCTTCTCTAAAATAGACCACATCCTAGTTCACTGAGATAATCTTAAAAAATATAAAAAAGTATTCTGTATTCTGTCAGATCATAATGCTATGATCTTAGAAATCAACAACAAGAGAAACAACAGAAACTGCTCAAACACTTGGAAATTGAATAATTCTTTCTTAAACTAAGGATGGGTAAAAGAGGAAATGAGAGCAGAAATTAAGAAGTTCTTGGAATTGAATGAGAATGAGGAAACAACATACCAAAACCTCTGGGACAGTATGAAGGCATCCTTAAGAAGTAAATTTATAGCACTGAGTGCATACATCAAAAATCTAGAAAGAAACCAGATAAATAGCCTTATGCTTCAACTCAAATGACTACAAAAAGAGGAACAATCCAACCCCAAAGCTAACAGAAGACTGGAAATTACCAAAATCAGAGCTGAAATCAACAAAACTGAGAACAAAAAAACAATACAAACTATTAACAAAACTAAGAGTTGGTTCTTTGAAAAAATAAACAAGATCGACAGACCCCTTGCCAACCTCACTAAAAGGAAGAATGAAAGAAAGCAAATCAACAAAATCAAAGACGAAAATGGGAATATCACCACAGACTCATCCAAGATCCAGAAGATTATCAGTACCTATTTTGAAAATTTA